>CM042141.1:135479485-135531985 GCA_023376005.1 Doryteuthis pealeii
TGCCCATAATAAAAAGATATTGAATGAATATCACAAGAATCTAGAAGAGAACACTAATATAAACTTAAATAGCCCCAGAACTAGAGACAGCAACCTGAACACAGGGAAATGCAATTGTAGAGAGACTCAGCAATGCCCTTTAGATAGAAACTGTCTAGCCAGCAACATAATATACGAAGCCCAAATATCAGCTCGTAACAGCCCGGAAAACACCATGCATTACCTCGGGATTACTGCTGGACCATTCAAGCAAAGGTACTACACCCATAGGCATTCCTTTAACAACCCGCACTATCTAACGGTTATCCAAGCGGAATTATCCAAGCACTACTGGGCAATCAAGAACTCAAACAAACGACCCGGTGGTTAAATGGAGAATTGTCAGAACTTCAAACTCAGCTACTAACTTCAAAGACAAATGCCCGCTTTGTATAGCAGAAAAAATAGAAATAATATTGTTTAAGGACTCTAGAAACTGCTGAACAAACGGAATGAACTGATAGCCAAGTGCAGACATAAGGCAAAATTCAAAATATAATGTTAGTATATTCCAGATATAATGTCAGTATATCCCTTATAGACTAGTGCAACCCATAGTTACTTTTACTATTGCTACTAATATCAGAAAGGTTATATACATATATATGTATAGGAGTATGGATATATGTATGGGCGAATGTAGATATGTATGTACGTGTGTATGTGAATGTATATATATGTGTGTGTGTGTGTGTGTGTGTGTGTGTGTACATGTAGGTATGGGGTTATTTTTTGTCTTAGCTTTTACTAATTGACAATCTCATATTCTGATATTTTTTGTTACTTGATTATTTCATTTGTTTCTCTATTATTAATTTTATATTTTATTTTTTTATTTTTTTATATTTATTTTTTTTTTTATTATTTATTTTTTAGTTGTATTGGTTATATTTTTATTTATTATTCTTTTATTATATTATTCTATGATTTTATTCATTATTTTTTAAAAGCTTAATATTTTGTAGTTTTAATTTTACTTTTATTTATTTATTTTTGAATTTTACTTATTTATTATCAGTACTACTACTATTATTATTATTTAATATTATTATTATTATTATTATTACTATTATTATTATTATTACTACTTCCCTGGTGCAGGTGCATGTGTATGCATGTGTATGGGTATATATTCGGCTATGTGTGTATATGTATGTGTATGTATGTATATGCGTATATTCGGTATACGTACATGTGTATGTATGTGTATGTATATGTGTGTGTGTGTGTATATATGTGTGTATATGGGTATAGGTGTGTATATATGTATATATGTGTGTGTGGATATGCATATGTGTAGTTGGGGATACGGATATATATATGCATGGATGTAGTAGCCCCAAAAAAGTTTGAGTGGTATAATGACTAATAATATTTAAATTTTCAGGATATATTTGTTTACATGTATATATGCGTATTTATGTGTGGATCTATGTATGCATGTATATGAGTGTGTATGTATATATGCGTGTTCAAATTAAACATAATGCAATATAACTTTTGCAGGCCCACCCTCCAAATAAGGAGGAAATAATACATAATTTGTACTAGCTAAATGATAATTTACAGAAAACAGGCTAACTCCATGGATGTATGTGTATATGTGTATTTGTATATAGGTATGTATATGTGGGTGTGTGTATGTGTGTATAGGTGTATGTATATATGTGTGTATATGTATATATATATGTATGTATATGTATATGTGTATATGTGTATATATATGTATATGTGTGTGTATGTGTGTATATATATGTATATGTGTGTATATATAGATGTATGTGTGTGTATGTATGTGTGTGTATGCATATGTATGTATATGTATAAGTTTGTATAGGTATGTAGGGGTGGGTATAGTTGAAGCGATATGGAAAGAAAGGAAAATAAATTAAGTCAAACAAAAACTACTAAATAAATGAACAGGGATGTCCCTGAATTCTGAATTAATTGAATTAACAGTAACTCCTAACAAATTACTGACAAGCGGTCAGATGTCTTTGGTTTTATTATTGTTTACTATTATTTGTATTTTTATTCCTATTTTTATTACTCTACAGCTGAGCAGGACAGGACAATTTAAAAAAAAAAAAAAATCTGTTTTCAAATGCCTTAAAAATAAAGAATTCATCATTCGCATCTGATGAGTCGGGAGAATTAGACATTTTTGTCTAAGCTCCCTGAAATAGTCTATAATGCAAGATCTCTAAGTCTTTTGTTATTTTTTTAAATATATATATATATATATATATATATATATATATATATATATATATATTATATATGTTTTTATAATTTGCTTAAAGTATTGTGTCTATGTTTGTTTGGTGTTGTTTTGAATGAAAGTGTAAAGAAAAAAGAGGTAACAATGATGTTGTTCGTCTAACCTTTGATTTATTTTCTTAATAGATTTTGGGAGAAAGATCCGTTCGACGGAATATTTTTGAAAGCTGAGTTCTGGAACTTGTAGCTAGGATTTGTCCATACTATTTTATGATTGGTGATATCTTCCTCTGAATTCTTTGTGTATGCGTTTCTGTGCGTGTGTCTATCCAACAATGTCTTAGAATTATTCCAGATTTGGCGTATCCTTTATTTTATTTCCCCTTTCCCCTCATGACAGGTCCCCAGGTATACGTGGATTGTTTATTTACGTTTATATATATATATATATATATATATATATATATATATATATATATATATATATATATATATATAGTTTTTTATGTAAATATCCTCGATTCAATCCTTTCAAAACCTTGCAAAATCGAATTCATAAATTTCTCCCTTTTTGCAATATATGATGACCCGTGATGTGACCGAAATTTCTACGGAATCCAGCTACACACATACCCCCCATATATATATATATGTGTGAAAATAAAATGGAAATTAATCCGACAGTATGAATATGATATAATGAAAAACCAAAATATGTTTACAACTGAAATAGGCTCATCAGGAGAGAAGTGTTTGCACACTTCTCTCCTGATGAGCCTATTTCAGTTGTAAACATATTTTTTGGTTTTTCATTATATCATATTCATATATATATATATATATATATATTATATATATATATATATATATATATATATATATATATAATATATATATATATATATGCCTGAAACCTAAGCCCTATTATATATGGAATGAACAGAAATTGTTAGATTCAACTTAAATGTGATCAAAATAAAGCTATAAATACATAAATGACAGTTGTGTGTATGCACGTATGTATGTATGTATGTATGTCCGGAGGGAATTATGAAAAATAAAACAACTAATGACAAAGTATATATATTTATATAATATATATATATTATATATATATATATATATATATATAATATATACATTCACTATCATCAGATCATGCTTTTCGAGAAAAACAATGAAGGTTTGATTTATATTAGTGACGATAATTAAAAAATAAAAATTAAATGATAACAGCATAGCATTTTTTTGCATTTAATATTTTAAATAGTAGAAATTAATTTTTCTATTCAGAGTAGGTGGATCAACGCAAAGTCTTTTTTTAAATAAGGATTTTAATGGTACACACCATGAGGATCTAACTCACGATTCAATAATAATGGATCTGTGAGAGTAAATCTTTAAATTCGCCACTACCCAGGCAATGCCGGATAGCCGCTTCTAGTACTTGATAAAGAACATGGGAAACATATTCGACGTTCTATTTTTATTGTGTTTCTCGTGTTTAATACTCTGTAAGCAGAATTGGTGGTTTTAGAAAAAAAGAAAGGAAGAAGAAGAAATATGTCAATGGA
This sequence comes from Doryteuthis pealeii, assembly GCA_023376005.1. Classification (NCBI taxonomy): domain Eukaryota; kingdom Metazoa; phylum Mollusca; class Cephalopoda; order Myopsida; family Loliginidae; genus Doryteuthis; species Doryteuthis pealeii. The sequence goes on from CM042141.1 coordinate 135,483,319, forward strand.
TGAATTTTGGAAAGACAAAGAAAATATTATCAAATCAATTTCTAGTCGTGGTTACAGGTGTTGTCACTTGTCTAATAGGGCAACACAATCTGTGATCAGAATTAAAACACCTGTCTCTGCATAAACATCAACAGAGAGGGAATTTTTTTAAACTCACTTTTTGTGAAGATACCCTCAGGGTTAAGATCACAATGGCTCGCGAAAAGTTGCAGACCTCCAAATTATCTGCCTGAATATGACGTCAATGCGTTTACGTTAAGGAGTATTTACGAGGAAGCAAAGCGACGAATTTGTCAGTGTGAAATTTAAAAAAAAAGAATAATTAGGACAAGCAAAAACTTAGAAAAATACAAATATTAAATCAAAATACTATTTATCTGAATGTTTGAGATGGGGATTGATTATTAGTATTATTTGGATTATTCGGACTATTGTCCTCATCTTTATTGCTATGTACGATGTTTCGGCCGATGTGCTCTCCGAGATGAGACCAGGATTACCCCGTGGATTGAATAAAGTGTCGGGTTCAAAGTTCCGTGATTGCTCCCGAATACGACAAGAAGGATCCCGAGCTCGAGGATATTCCTGAGGCCGACAAGAAAAACCTGAAGAAAGCTGGAGGGCATCTCGGCCGAAACGTTGTACAGATAACAATAAAGATGAGGATAATAGTCAGAATAATCTAAATAATACTGATCAAATTAAAACCTTAAAACCAGAAAGCAAGGACAAAATAAAAAATTAGTAGTCGAGATTTTGAGCTGATTATAAGAATTACCGTAAAGGTTTTTACACCGCTAAGGTAGAATAAATACAATTTCAAATAAAACAGCAAGAAACTGGGCGCAGTTTCTGACGAAAGAGAATAACCTTCGGTACTACATTTAAAGCATAAAGATATACAATGGTAGACAAGTATAAACGAGAAAGTCAGTATTCATAGAGTTCAGAGTTCAATGTCCAAAATTTAGTTTACTTAGGTCGTATTTCGGTCAGGTGGGGTTGAGCGTTTGCAGAAAATATGCCTGTGCAAAAATGTTTCTGTTGAAGTTTCCGGGTAATTGGATCCTGCTGGCCTGACGAACTCTTATAGTTCTAGATTGAAGGCTCTCTGGTCCCCGGGTGCAATGGAAGAAGACACTGTTTGATCTACATTCTTGGTTTATAGCGATGTGAGGTGGAATTCTCTGCCTTTCATCGTAAGTCTCAGCACGTAGAATGGGCATATATATATATATATATATATAATATATATATATATATATATATATATATATATATATAAACAGGGAGTGAAATAACGAGAAGGTAAAATGTCGAGTGAATCGCACATTTGATTGTCGATACAAAATAATTAACCGAATAAGACGGAGCTATGATTGAATATTAAAGTATTCAGTACTATTGTAGAGCAGGTTTAGTAAAATGGTGTAGTCAGAAAGGATTTATGGCTATACTTTTTTTATATATATATATATATATATATATATATATATATATATATATATATATATATAAGTGCTTAATTGGAGTCGTACCTAATTTTGAAAATTAATTAATTAATAATAATGAATTAGGCGGGAATACCTATTAAATGTATGGCTAAACAAATCGAGAAAAATCTATCTCTGTATGTACATTTCGGCCTATTAGGCCTCATCAGCAGAGCTATAGATCGGAAGACCGCCCTGTGCGTGATTTGAAACCGGACTGCCAAGCTGACAGGCCGATCCCATAACCCCTACACTAAACGGACTTCTTAGATTTTACGATTTGTTTAGAGTAGGTTAATATTCCTCTTCTAGTGACTTTTATATATATATTATCTATCTATCTATCTATCTATCTATCTATCTATATATATATATATATATATATATAATATATATATATGTATATATATTATACAGTGATAGTGATAGAGTAATACAGAAAGTTATGTAGTGTAGTCTATACGGTTATTATTTGTGAATAATCAAGATATATTTGATTTTGTAAATTTCATCGTATTACCATATCAATATTTCTCATTATTCCCTTGAGAGACTTCCTTGCGTGACCCATATACTCACTCATTCGCACACACACACACACACACACACATACACATACACACACATACACACACACATACATACACACACACATACACATACACACATACACACACACACACACTACACACACACATACATACACACATATACACACATATACACACATATACACATACACACACACACACACAAACACACATACACACATACACACACACACACACATAACTACTCACGTCCGTACACTTACACTCAACATAAGCACATACACACACGCCCGCACACTTACATACACACATAAAAAAGACACACACCTACACACACACACACCTACACACACACACATATATATATATGTATGTATGTATGTATAATATATATATGTATGTATATATATATATATATGTATGTATATATGTATATATATATGTATGTATGTATATGTATGTATATATATATGTATGTATATATGTATGTATGTATATATATATATATATATGTATGTATATATGTATATATATATGTATATATAAGGAAATACCAATAATACCAATAGCATTAATAATGGCATTGCTAATGGAGGTAGTGGCGTGGGTTCTTTGTCGGCGCGGCGTATTGATAAAAATCTGAATTGGCACATAATCGCTGTGTGAATGTAGATTAGCGATTGATCAGCTGTCTTAAGTGGAAGCAATTTACCAGAGTGCAACGTCTCTCTCCATTTTCCCGCTTTTTTTTTGTTTTGTCTTTTGTATTTTTCTTCTTTTTCTTCTTTACGGTAATTGGCGGGTTAATGCCATTCTTTTCTCTTCGCAACTTCCGTTTCTATAGAACTGCCATTCTGAATTCTTCGTTTTCTTTCTTTATTTAACTCTGTAAACTCCCCCACCCACCCCGTCCTGCCCTCCACCATGACATATGCGCCTCGCACTTTTGTTACAATGGAGGCGATTGGCTTTTTTTGTTTTGTTGTGTTGCTTTTTCTCTCGTTTTTGGCATTTGCGAACGGTTCGTTGTTTTCTCCCCCATGCATGCTTTAGAGGATTATGGGTAATTTGTAAGCTTCTGGTATTCTCTCTCCCTCTCTGTAGCACTCTCCCTATTTCTGTCGTCTCTCTCTCTCTTCCTTCTCTCTCTCTTCCTCTGTCTGTCTGTCTTACTTCGTGCATACTTCCGTATCCACTCTTTAAATAAGAATATATTTTTTAATATCGATTAATCGAATATGGTTTAAATATGAGACTATTTCCTGTGTGTAATTCAGAAATTATTATATATATATACAATATATATAGTGTGTGTGTGTGTGTGTAATAATATGAGAATCAATTATAATATACATGGGTGTGTGTATAAATAATAGTGGTTTGTCATTTATAATATATGTGGTGCATATATAAAATATAAGAATGATTTATAGTAGTGTGTGTTGTTTATAATATAAGAATATATAATATGTGTAATAATATAAGAATGGTGTGTAATATAATATATAAGAATGCATTATAGTATGTGTTGTGGTTGTATAAATATAAGAAGCATTTATAATATATGTGTGTGTATATACAATATAAGAATGCATATGTGTGTGTTGTGTATAATAAATATAAGATTTATAATATATGTAAATATATAATGCATATATATGTATTTGTTGCGTGTGAGTCTATAATAATACATGCATAAAGATATATATACATATATATTGTGTGTGTTCGTATGTCTGTGTAAAAAAGTGAATGTTTATTACACATATATTCCCCATTCATTATAAGAGAACAGATAATGATATACAAAATATCGATCTGCCTATCATTCTCTTTATCTCTCTCTCTCTCTCTCTCTCTCTCTCTCTATATATATATATATATATATATATATATATATATATTATATATATATATATATTATTAATTATATGGTATCCATAAATCCCATGTGCAGTTTCGAGTTAATCTAATTTTAAAGTACACATGGAATTTGTGAACACCCTGTATATATATATATATATATATATATATATATAATATATATATATATTAATAATTTGAAGGCAATTACAATGCGTATAAAAATAAAAACATTTTTATTTTTTATAAGCATTGTAATTGCCTTCAAATTATTAATATATTATAACATACTTAACAATGCTTCAAGCAAATAACCAATTACTATATAAATATATATATATATATATATATATATGTGTGTGTGTGTGTGTGTGTGTGTGTGTGTTTTCCTTCTGATCAGGCATAAATGTATGCTTCTTTTCTTTTAAATAGCATTAAATATTCGGTCTATCTTGGTGTACGTAAAGGGTTGCCTTGAATTATGAATGCCCCCACATCCGGATTTACCGAGTTAGATGTTGTTACTCGGTGGATATTATACTTCAGATACGCTTATGTTAATAATTTCAATAAAAACATTTACTTTTGCAACATTATTACACCAAACACAAATACTATTTCCCCCAAAAATAAACATAAAACATATAACAGCACACGATTCCTTACATTTTATTTTATTATGCCTTTTTATAAAATTGAGTGCCATTTTCCTAATTAAATAAAAAAGTAAAATCTATGGTTTCTGGCGGATGGGGGAGACTGCAACAGATTAATGCCATTTCAGTTTATTTCAATGCAGGAAATTGATTTGTTTTTACGAATAAATTGAATTCAAAGCGAAGGATTTAAACTCGTACGTTAAGGTACCACTACGTATATTTCAAATTCAAATGTACGTAATTTGAAAATAAAATTTGCTAGATGAAAAAAGTATGTGATTCAAATAATGACAGACTTTTAAAGAATACATGTCTGAATTCACCATGGCGCAAAACCATGAAGCAGAGAGGTCCAAAAGAAATCAACAGCAACTGTTGGAAATTTCTGTAATATAAGGTGTGCTGAGGTCCACCACTTAAACTTATAGAATCTGCGTGGGCGCGCGGATTAAAGCCAGCCAATCAACAACTCGAATACGTGGTTAGTTAACTATTTAATCGCCGATTTTGAAAGCCGTTCATTTGCACGTATTCGACACGGACGAACGGATGTGCAGGCAAGGACTCTGCCAATCAAAGGATTCTACCCAACACTAAGTAACACCGAGGAACATCCAAAGGATTCTTCTTTAAGAACCAGCTTCTGCTTAACACAAGGGATCTCCACTGTAAAGTGCTCTCATTTGAAACCTAAAAATGGCCACCAAGTTCGTAAGATACCGGCACACCATCAACATATTAAGGAACGACCTTCACATGCAATAGCTGTGGTCAAAACTGGTTTTCTAACATTGGCTTCGAACGTGACTATCAGACAACAGACTATCTATGGTCTTCCGAGACTGCAATGTCGATGCTCTTTCAAATGGGCAGTTCATTCTGATAAGGTGCTTTGTTGTAACTTTATTTGTAAAGTGTAGCATGTATTTCGGATTTAAGTCATTTTGTGATGGTTTAAAGGTGTAAAATATTGTGAAGTGTGGTGATTTAAAAGTATACAATAACCTGCTTCTAATTTTTGATTATCAAAAACAATTTCAATATACAAAAATCCGGTGGCAGAAGACCGGTTCAAGGAGATAGCTTATTAAAATGGAGATTCAGTGTCTGTCTTTAACCGAAACTACATCTCTGCTTACATCACAATACCTTCTGGAATTGCGTAAATTTATCAATGAGTATCTAATTCATAGTCAAAAGAATTAATACATAGAATAAATCTTATCTATCAACGATGTGTAATATAGATTTGCCTAAGAATAGCCCATGTTATTTGTGCGTATAAAATCCTCAAAGGTGTCTTATATATCTAAGAAATAAAGGTTTACATAATCTATGATGTTGTTGATTTGCATACTGGTTTCAACAAAATCGGGTTTAATAAATAATTACATGGTGTTTTTGATCTCTAATATTATCTTATTGTCCAACGTATTATAATCAATCCTATGTACAAGGTGTGTCAAAAAGTATCGAGACTGTTTGTACTTTTTGACGCACCTTGTATTCTGAAAAAAATAACGTTCCATTCATTTTTCATTTCTAACGTGTTAAATACAACTTCAAACTCGGCACTTTTATGAAACACATTGTATTCTGAAAAACAAAAACGTTCCATTCATTGTTCATTTCTATCTTGGTAAATACAGCTTCAATCTCGATACTTTTTTATGACACACTTGAATCTATATAGAAACCAGTTATAGTATAATTAGAATAAGTGTAATCTCTTTTTATATGCGTTCTTATTTAAGTTCTGTAGTGTTTTTAATCAATTATATTTCCTTACATAAAAACTTGAATACATACGCCAGATGGAGGGATCATTTTCTTGCCAGTAACGATAATCGAGATTTGAAATTTACATATCGTTTCATCTCTATTGTGAACACAAAGTTTCTATAAGCGGACTCAGATTGCAATTAATCAAACGAGTTCTGTCCCTATCTTCTATAGACATAATCGGGCGCTTTATCATTGATGTGTGTTTAAAACAAACTAATTTCACAGATCATTAAACATGTAGGGATTTCAGTTTACACTTATTATCACGAACATCTGACATTTCAAGTGATATACGATTTATTCAGATTACTAGCAAGAATATTCGCCCTCAGAAGGGCGTATGCACATAAGTTTTAATGTAATGAAATATATATTATTGAAAGTGATATACGATTTATCTTAGTAATTATTTATTAAACCTAGTTTTGTTAAAACCAGTATGCAAATTAACCACACCATATATTACGTAAAACTTTAATTCTTAGTAATATATGAGATACTTTGGAGGATTTTATGCACACTAATAACATAGGCTGTTTTGAGGCAAATCTATGTAATACATTGTTAGTAAATAAGATTTATTCTATGTATTAATGCTTTTTACAAGGAATCAAATACTCACCGATCCATTTACGCAATAACACGTTTTTGGGGACAAATCTCTCTCAGACCTTCATAGAATCATCGTTGATAAATAAGATTCATTCTATTCTGTGTATTAATCATTTTGACTATGATTATAAACTAGAAACTCAATGATAAACTCACGCAATTCCTTGGGATATTGTGACAGTGGGGTAATTTCGTTTTCAGATTGACAGGCACCGAATCTCTATAATAATAATAATAGACAGTGAACGGTATTTTAAAATAATATGTTCAAACCAGGGGAAAGTGACATCGTTCGCATACAATAAAAACATGTTTGGTCTCATTGTTTAATGACATATCAACCTTTGTGAGCTATTTGATACCAAAGCCATCCTTGTAGAACAGGATAATTATCTAGGATAAGAAAAACATTGAATTCAAACCTGTTAAACTCTGCTTAAAAATTGATTTTGTGTCACATCCTGTTCGTGCGGAGAGGTTAATATGCCATTAGACAAAGAAACTAAAATCAAACAAAATGTCCCCTTAATTCATTTAATGATTCTCGTGTAATAGAAACACCCCAACTCGGAAACTGAGACCTATAAAAAACTGATAAAGATTACAGAGAGATTGTTAAATCCATAAAAGGATGGCATTAAATAACCCATGAAAGTGTATATGCCATTAAATAACGAAACTAAATCAAACAAAATTTCCCCTTAATTCATTTAATGATTCTCGTGTAATAGAAACACCCACAACTCGGAAACTGAGACCTATAAAAAAACTGATAAAGATTACAGAGAGATTGTTAAATCCATTAAAGGATGGCATTAAATAATCCATGAAAGTGTATATGCCATTTAACAAATTAACAAAAAAAAAGTGATTGGAATAGTAATCCGTGAAATACTGAGGTAAGCATAATGCATCATCGTCCTTTAACATAATTTCTGTGAATTTAAGTTAAGTTCAGTGCACACACAAACACATACACTCACGAGATTAGGCCAAATGCGCAATAATTACAGAGAGCATCTTAATAGTTCAATGAGTAAGTTCGTGTCCAAATTGCTACACTCACACCTAAGTTCCTTTTGAAGTTGTATTCTCGGGCATATATACAATGCTTTTACAAAGAGTCTTGCTCAACGGTGCTAACGGGAAAATCCATACCACTTTCAGTTCACGGATCTCATTCAAATATCCATTAATTTGGGATAGCACCTCGTATGTATATAGGATCAACCCCGTAGCCATGATAATTACAGAGTTTACAATGGCACCAATGGTAATGTTTATCGTAGCATTTATTTGAGCTGATACAAGGACGGTTAAATGTTTAGAAAATCCATATTACTTTCGGTTTTCAGGTCTTATTCAAATTTCGGACCATAATACATTTAGGCATCCCTTTTTGATCTCGATTAAGAAAGGACATGTTTTTTTATTTACACCGTCAATATCCGGTTGTTCTAACAGACGATTTTTAGATTTTTTTAAAATTATAAAACTAGCCCTTAACCTTAACCCCTAACCCTAACTAACATCCGGATATTGACGGTGTAAATGAAAAACATGTCCTGTCTTAATCGAGATCAAAAAGGGATGCCTAAATGCAATATGGTCCCAAATTTCAATTAATTTGATTTGGTTTAGTCGATTTATTTTACGGCACATCAAACCCTTTTCGGGACATTCAATACCGAATCATGTCATTTAGATGAACAAAGGACCCACGTTGATTACATTAATCTGAGTTAGAATTCTACAAATAAATTTATCTTTCTAAAAATACAATGATTTCTGGGTTTGATATTTCGTTACACATTTGAATGGGAACGCCATGATTACTTAGCATTTTGATTTGCATTTCTTACATTTCGAGGATCGATAAATGCCTTTAACTATCTTAAACAATGGCTCATACGCTATTGATTGTCCAACGTTGTCCTTTAATAGGATTAATGGGCCTGTTGCTGGTTTAAATAAAACCAAAACCCTATAGTGTCGGCACCAAAGATGTCAATTTCCGACGTACTTCATGTTTTTCTCAAACTTTTATACATTTTACACTGTTGAATTTATACCATCTCTTTCTTGATTATATTATATATATATATATATATATATATATATATATATGTGTGTGTTGTGTGTGTTGTGTGTGTGTGTGTGTGTGAAGTATGTCTATGAACTTGTTGTTTTTTTGTTATGTGTTTATGTGTTTATTATGTGCTTGTGTTTGTATGTTTTATGTGAGTGAATGTATTAAATGTGTATAGCCCCAATATATTAATACTATTATAGATATATTGCGAGGTAATGTTTCGTCTTTATTTTATATATATATATTTATAATATATATATATATATATATATAATATATATAATTGTGGTGCATCCCAATGTGAGTAATACAAATATGTGTGTGTATCCCAATTTGAGTAGTATTAATACAAATATATATATGTATATATATATATGTATGTGGTGTGTGTGTGTGTGTATCCAATTTGAGTAATATTAATACATATATATATATGGTGTGTGTGTGCGTGTGTATCCCCAATGTGAGTAATACTAATATATATATATATGTATATAGTGTGTGTGTGTGTGTGCGTGTGTGTGTGTGTGTGTGTATCCCCACTGTGAGTAATACAATATATATAATAATATATGTGTGTGTGCGTGTGTAATCCCCAATGAGAGTAAATATTAATCCAAATATATATATGTGTGTGTGTGTGTGTGTATCCCCAATGTGAGTAATTACTAATATATATATAATATATATATATATATATATGTATGTGTGTGTGTATGTATATATCCAATGTGAGTAATACTAAACAAAATATATATATATAATATATATATATATGTCTGTATTAATCCCAAATGTGAGTAATATTAATAAAAATATATGTGTGTGTGTGTACATATATCCCAATTTGTGTAATACTAATACAAATATATATTTTGTGTGTGTGTGTGTATCCCCAATGTGAGTAATACTATACAAATACACATATATATATATATAAATATGTTGTGTGTATCCCCAATATGTGTAATACTAATAATATATATATATAATTATATATATTATTATATATATTATATAATATATATATATATATATATATGTTTGTGTGTATATCCCCAACGTGAGTAATACTAATACAAATATATATTGCGTGTTAATGTTTAATCTTAAAATATAGGGAAATATCCTGTCAACAACAATGCCAAAATCCCTTTTTATCATAATTTTCATTACTTATTATTGAACTAGTCAACCGGAAATTACAAAGTGTTTCTTGCCAGCAATCTGTAGATTGGGGAAATGCCAAATCATCTTCAATACGAAGAAAATGTATGTAAACGATGGACGTATACGCCGATAAATGTCCGTGTATGTAAATGGGAGTTTCCTCTATCCGTTTGCCAAAATATTATATGTTTTAAAAATTAATCTCGCAAATAATAAAGAAATATCGATGGTTACATGTCCCGCTGAGTAGTGTTCGATTGGAGTTTTGCGATCTTTACCGTGTTCGATGTTTGAGATAATGGCTATTTGATGAAATTATCTATAAGTTATACGTTTTAGAGTTTGCCTGAAATTAAGAGGGATGGAAATGATTTCGTTGTTTCACGTGTATTAGTTCTGTTGGACAAGAATGAGGCTAGAAATTCAAAGACTGAAAGCAATCGAAGAAACTCTGTTAACCCCACCAATATCAGAATTTAGTGAACATTAGCATATCTGAAGCTCGCTCGTACCTCAAATTTGAGCTCCCTGTACAAAGCAAAATATCGACCCGATTGATAGATCGGAAAACTCGTAGATTGAGGCTCTCGTAAGTCAAGCACCACTGTAATTGTAATTGATTGGAGAAAAAACTGAATTCAGCATGAAATAATACAACAAAGGTTGACATGCCGTAAAACCAACGAACCAAATAAATTAATTACTAAAGTTAGCTTAACCGGACACAAGTGAACGCACTATCAATGGTCTGCGGGAGAAGCTTGCCAACCATTGCGCCACGGCAGGTTCTCATGTTTTTTTGTATGTAGTTCAGAGAGACATGTACTCAGGACTTTCTGGTTTCTTGACATGGTTTGAGATTTTAATTATTTAAAAGTATATCATTATTTCGTCCCTCTAAATGTATATATATATATTATATATATATAAATATATATATATATATATATATATATATATATATTATACCAAGCGTGTTCCTTGCGGAGAGAAAAAACCCCAGCAGAAAGTTTGATTGTAAAAAATATACTACCAATCATCAACCAGGAAGAAAAAAAAATTTTTGAAAAAAAAAGGACCAAGATATTCGTACCAACAAAAAAATAATCTATTGGTATAGTATTTGGCCAAAAGAAAAAACAATTTATATGTATATATATGTATATAATATATATATTCATAATAACCGCTAGGAGAAAGCTAATAAGTAAAAAGTGCTCGATACCTAAGTAGGGCCAATAATAAAGATAATCTAATGAGTCAGACGAACCTACTATTAGTTTCGCATAAAGCTCTTCAGGGTTAAAATCTGACTGTAGAGATAAGGAGCAAGACAAATAAATAGTACTAACCACAGAAGTCATTTAAATTAGCATTTCTTGCTCCTTATCTCTACAGTCAGATTTTTAGCCCTGAAAGAGCTTTATGCGAAAACTAATAGTAGGTTCGTCTGACTCATTAGATTTATTCTTATATATATATATATATATATATATATATATATATAATATACAAGGTGTGACAAAAAAGTAGTATCGAGATTTTTTTTACTTTTGATACACATCGTATTCATCTTCAATCACGATACCTTTTGGACACACATATATATATATATATATATATATATATATATATATATATATAATATAATATAATGGGTGGAAAAGTTGGGAATATATTCGACTGTACATAGAAATGTAGATAAGAAAAAATAAACAAAGAATTCTAAAGGATGAATTTATTTGTCGACAGTCAGTCAACGTGAAAGGGGTTTTCTTTTTTTCTTTTTTAAATAAAATCCTCACCAGCTCAACGGATTAAGTAAGATGTTCAAATTAAAGACGAAAAGTTATTTAATAATTTCTCATTTTTTATCATTCTGAAAACTTGTTTTTAGAAAGTTTGAAGACGGTTTTTCACTGATGGACTCACCAAATCTATTACATATTTCACTGAAGATTTAATGCTTGTCAGACACTTAGAAGACGAAACTAGTTTAGGACAATAAAAAATTAATAACAAAATAACATAAAAGAAATATTCCTGTTTGTCTTATCACTTTTTGTTCACCTTATATATACATTTTTTTTTCAGGCATGTGTTATTGAATAACACGGAGTATTTCTTCATTATTTGGATCTGTGTCTTTTCCAGTCGTCTGGCGATCTTTCTGGTGTTTGGATCGAATTGAAATAGGATATTTCCCATACTGTTAGTCCGAGCGCTTTCGTCTGCTTCTTCAGTCATCATCATGGGGTATATGAGTTGGTTTTAGTTCGTTTTTTAAGTCTTTTATCTATGAGGCTTTTTAATTTGAAGAGTCTATTATTTTTAGAGGGTTGCAAGTTAAGTGTGTTAGTTATTAAATATAGTTGATATCACTCGGGCTAACAGTATGGGAAATATCCTATTTCAACTGGATCCTAACACCAGAAAGATCGCCAGACGACTGGAAAAGATACAGATCCAAATAAATACTCCGTGTTATTCAATAACTCATGCCTGGAAAATAATTTGCTGCCAAAATACACAACATATATATATATATATATATATATATATATATATTATTTTAGATTTTTAGAAAGAAAATCATTGTAAATGTAAAAGCAATTGTATTATTAATAAAGCCCAACGTGCTTTCAATATTTTAAATACAGATATGTCAGTCTGCATTTTAAAAGAATGTCTGTCTAATAATTAAAGTAGATATTAACGATAAATGCAACGATTTTTGCTGATGTTTAGAGGCTGTCATAACAGAAATAAATTAGTCGTTGTTCACCGAGGTGGAAAATTAGCCAGTTAGAATGAAATTGACCGTAAAATATGAAGCTAAAGTGGCAAATATCGGATGATGACACATCGACTTGAATTAAGCCATCCAAGAAAACATTTTTTTCTGATAAATCTCTTCGTTGTCAGCAACATCTTTTTTACTTTTAAATTTCTGTTGGATGGTTGGTTGGTTGGTTGGTTTTATTGCATTTCAGCCATTGTTGGGTAATATAACGCTTATGCCAGTTATTTTTTTAGCAATTATAATATTTGAGTAGCCAGTTAAACTCAGTCGGTAGAGCGCTCGCCTAGGAATCCCAAGGTTCCTGGTTCGATACCGGTCCCCGCTAACTCAGCATATGAGTAGCACAGATTAGATAATCTGGTCTGGGTGGTAAAGTGGGGAGCTGGCGGTAAGCGTAGCGATCGACTGCAGCAAAGAAACTCCCTGGTCTAGCGTTAACGAAAAAAGGGGATATACTCTCTTGCTGCTCGTTTGATACCGGCAATAGGCCACACCGTCAACATTACTTTTTATCTTATTTCAAGCAAATATTCGAAATAAGAATTTGTTTGCACGCTGTTAGATAATTTTGTAGACGTGTGGTGCAATGGTTAGAGTCATAAGCAATGGGTTTATCCATCCGAGTTCAAATTCTTTACGAGACAGTTTGCATTTTATTGATGTAAGTCAGTCAGTCTACTATAGGTTTGAACAATGTGACTGGCCAAGCACCACTGAACCAGTGTCAAGACAACTGGTACTTATGGGAATTCAGAACAGTCCACTCATGCATTTGGGTGATTCCATTCCCTGAGTCCTGATTGGCTGCTTGCAATGTAGGATCCTCTGAGGCTCCATAAATCCTGTCATTTTGCAGTAGTCTTTGCAGCAAACCAGAATCGTAATTCAGTTACGACTGCTTGCTGTCTTGTCTTGCCAATTCGACGGTAATTGGACTTAGTATGATATATATATATATATATAATATATAATATATATATATATATATATATGGCGTATCAATTTATTGTTGTGAACGTTTTCGGTGATATTGGAAGCGTAGGAAATATATAAAAAGTGATAAGTCATGATCCAAAAGTATTGTTTTGCCCTTGGTTTACATTATTTTTCTAATATTTTGCGTGACCTTCACGCTGTTTCAAGTTATTTTTGGACAACTGAATATAACTTCATGAAATAAAATAAATATGAAAAAAAAAATCAATGAGAAAGGATTTGGCGTTGATTAGTCGTTACTTTTGTTTCAAAACGTCTGACGTATTTCACCTGAATATTGAAAGATATATATACACACATATACACACACATAGACACACATAAATATATAATGTATCTAAAGAAGAGAGAGGTGGGTAGACAGGGAAAGAAAACAGGTGTGATATAAAGAATGAATGATTCCTAACAAAGATATAATTAATTAAATACCAGAAATCTGGTAAAATAAATAATGGTGGAATGAAAGGGAGATAAACAATGAGATTAGAGTGTAAAAGAAAAGTGGAATAATAAAAACAAATTGAATAATACATTGAAATACAAACGAACTAACAGACTCGAATATATGTAACAGGCGAAGATAAAATGAAACTGTGTTTTTGTATAAGAAGAAATTCCATGGACACGAAAGTCTGCCTAAATATTAGATAAGCACAAACAGTTATAGAATTGGTTAGTGGGTTGATTTTACGGCATATCAACCCTTTTTGGGTCATTTAATGCAGAATCAAATCATTGTGATAAACAAATTACTCAAGTTGTTTACAAATACCCAGGTTGCTTAAAAGTTTTGTCAGGCTGTCAGAAAAAGGAGAGTGAGAAAAGGTGAACAAATATTTTTTCAAGAAAAAAAAAAAAAAAAAAAAAAAAAAAAAATTAATATTATATATATATATATATTACTAACCCCCTACGCACGAACAGAATGTGAGCAAGGTCAATTTCTCTAAAGAGTTTTAACAGGTTTGCTTTCAGTTTTCCTTCTCCTATACAGGTTACCTAGCCAAGATTAAAGAGGTCAGTTTGCTCTACTATTTACCCATAGCTGGAGGCAGAGTAGTTTGATCCATACCTTTCCCTGGGTATTAGTGCTACGTGAAATCTAAACAAACTCAACCAGGATTAGAACTCTGATCGACGAGTCCATTTCCTACGTCTCTAACCAATACACCAAGCGCTTTCTAAATACGCATCTGAGACGAAGGAAATAGATGGATGGATTGTTGGATTTTATGGCATGTTAAACTTGTTGGGTTATTTTATGCTGAAGACGCTTTGTTTTATTCATTTGTAATTGTTTTTCAATTTCTTTTCTTTTTTACAAACTTATTTCCAAACACATTTTTTAGAATATTTTTCTATTAAACCCATACATGGGACTCACCTACCAGCACCTATGTGATAGATAGGTTTGGGCGTTTGCCATAAGGGCAATAGGATTCCGACAATTATATAGATACCCGGGGTTGACTTGACCAGCCGATTGTTCAGAGGTCACCTCCTCGACCGCCCGTTTAGCCTAAGTAAGTGCCAAAGTGTCATGCCATGGGTTGTTCAGCAACCAGGGTTCCATCCTTAAGCATCATGGGTCACCACATACGTTCAACAGGCGTCTCCATTGTGGGTGTCTTACCCCTCTACAGAGACGTTGTCAGTGTATTCTACAGCCTCAGTCAACAGGTCTATGTGGTCGTTGGTGTATTGTTGGAAAACAAAAAGCTTCATGGGTCATTATACTGCATACGTAACCAAAAACACTTGTTGTGCAAAAGAAGACACGACTGATCACATTAGAGTAACCAAGGCGGGAAAATATATGGAAATCAAAAGAAAAGTCTCTCTCTCTCACTCTCTCTCTCTCTCTCTCACTCTCTCTCTCTCTCTCTCTCTCTATATATATATATATATATATATATATATATATATTATATATGCCGTGTCGATAACAACAGAGAAAAAAAAGCCGTTAAACAGGAATAACATTCATTTGATAAAGGGTGTCTAACGAACCTGAAAATTTATGACAAAAAATAATTTAAAAAATAAGTGAATCCAATACTCCATAATATCGAGTTCATTCATCTATATATTTTTAATGCTTCCTAATAACGTCCAAACTTTTTAACAAAAATATTAAAATATATATATATATATATTATATATTGTGTGTGTGTTGTGGTGTGTGTGGTGTGTGTGTGTGTATAGTTAAGCAGCTTTTCTTCTTTTAGGCATATATTATTGAACAATGCAGCCATTTTTTGTCTGTAAATTTTGTCATTGTTCCTTTCATATTGCCGGACTGTTCTAATAATATCTGGCGAAAATTGGCTGATGTATTTCAATAATAATAATGATATATATATATATATATATATTTCAACGAACACCATGGGTTAAATGTGCGTCTAAGGAAAAGAAAAAAAATCCTCTTTTGATTTTAACTATTTTCTGATTTTCTTTTTGTGTAAAAATTCCTAATGCTACGAATAATTTTATCGAGTTACTATCCTAGTTTTTTACTTTATAGAAGAAAAGAAAAATAAACAATAAATATAAGTCTATGCTTTTTCGAAATGGATATTGCCCTACATTTAATTGGAACCAAAAAAAAAAAAAAAAAAACAAAAAAAAAACGAATTCTAATCTTTTGTCATCGGGTTTAAAGAATGAAACGCCCGGTTTTTAGATCTGTTTCAAATATATCAAAAATTAATTTCTAGATTTTTCGATTTTTCATATTCATGCATAAAAAAATGTCGTAAGAAGAGATAAAAGAATTTATCTGAAAACTTTCTTGTTTTCTACATTTTAAAATTTTCTATTGTTGGTATATTCTTCCGTATTTCTGCTTTTGAGTTTTTCTTTGAACATGCATGTCGATATCTTTTCCATTATATTTGAGTATTTAAGATATCTTTATCAATTCATATTTTCTCCATATTCTTTTATTCCGATCCGTTCTTTATTTATCAAGTGATAGTTTTTATTGATTTATTTAATCTTTGGTTAGTTTGTCGGTTGGTTCTTACGTCATGTCAACCCTCTTAATCTTTGGGTTCATCTTCCTTCCTTTCCTTTCTTACTTTTTCTTTCCTTCTCCTCTTGCATACTTTCTTTTTCTTTTTCTGTATCATCTCTTTCTCCTTTCTTTCTTTCTATCCTTTATTCATTCCTTTCTTTCTTTTTCCTTCATACTTTTCTTCTTTTCTTCGTTCATGTCCACCCAACCTTTTCTTATCCCTTCATAATTTGACTTTTTTTCTTTCTAGCTTGTTTTTTCTTGTTCTCCTCTGTTTAATTATTTACCATACTTCGTTATGTATTTCTTTTTCATATGTTTCTTTCATTTATTGCTATTGTATTTGTTTATTTTCTTTATTCTTTCTTTCTTCCATCGTTCTTTTTTCTTTTCATACATCCTTCTTGTTATGCTTTCTTTCTTTCTTTTTTATTCTGTCTTCTTTTTCACCCGTGCTTCTTTTTCACCCTTCTCCTTTTTCACCCTTCTCTTTTTCCCTTCTTCTATTCAACCCTCTCTTTTTCACCCCTTCTTTCTTTTTCACCCTTCTTCTATTTCTCCCCTTCATTTTCTCCCTTCTATATATACTTTATTTTCACCCTTCTTGTGTTTCACCTTCTTTTATTTACCCCTTCTTCTTTTTCACCTTTCTCTTTTTTCCCCCTTCTTTTATTTCACCTTCTTTTATTTTCACCCTTTCTTCTATTTCACTTTCTTTCTATTTCACCCGTCTTCCTTTTGTCACCCTTCTCTTATTTCACCCTTCTTCTTTTTCACCCTTCTTTATTTCACCCTTCTTCTTTTTTCAACCCCTTCTTCTTTTCACCCTTTCTTTTATTTCACCCTTCTCTTTATTTTCACCCTTCTTCTATTTCACCCTTCTTCTTTTTCACCGATTTTCTTATTCCACCTTCTTCTTTTTCAACCCTTCTTTATTTCACCCTTTTCTATGTTCACCCTTCTTTTATTTTCTCCCTTCTTATTTCACCCCCTTCTTCTTTTTCACCCTCTTTATTTCACCCTTCTTCTTTTTCACCCTTTCTTTTATTTCACCCTTCTTCTTGTTCACCCTTCTTTATTTTCCACGCCTTCTTATTATTTTCACCCTTCTCTATTTCACTTCTTTATTTCCCCTTTTCTTTTCAACCCTTTCTTCTTTTTCCACCCTTCTTTAATTTTCACCCTTCTTTTATTTCACCCTTCTTCTATTTCACCCTTCTTCTTTTTCTCACCCGTTCATTCTTATTTCACCTTCCTTCTTTTTCCCTTTCTTCTATTTCAACCCTCTTTATTTCACCCTCTTCTTCTATTTCTCCCTTTCTTCATTTCTCCCCCCTTCCATCTTTAATTCTTCTTACCTTTACTTCTTCCTTGTCTTCTTTTCAACTCTATTGCCTTATGTTTGATATTTATCTATGCCTAGTGGGGGTTGTCTTTTTGTTTCTGACAGAATTCTTATGTTGTTTAATTAAAGTTGATCCCATCCTTCTTTAGAGGACGAAAAGCATACTTTACTGGGACCGAAGAGAAAAGTTTACGTTAAACAAGAAATCATATCCTCTGGGTTAAAAAATGGCCTTATCATAAAAAACACATCTACTGCAGACAGTATGACTAAATCAGATAGAAGTTATATTTCCAATCATAGGAATCCTGTCGGCTGGGGGATGTAGAATTACCACCGATGCCACCTTGAAACAGGGATTAGACCCCTCCATTCAATGCGGCCGCCTCTTCACCGTTGGTGTGACCCGTGATCATTAAGGATGGAATCCCTTGGTAACTGAGCAGTCCATGGCATGGCAGCAATCTTACTTTGGCTCTTACTTTCTAGGGACGGTCGTCAGACGGAGTCCGTCTCCAGTCAATTCGGCTGGTCCGTTAAAGCCCTTCACCTATTTATGGGTTATCTCTCTCTTTTTTTTTTTNCAAGTGTCTTAAATTGAGCATTTTTGATATCCGCTGTTCGTAAATTGTTGGCAGTGAGCCCTGAGCTTTGAGGATATTTGTTATGGATATTTTTCTTTTATAAAACAATCGTCTTTTTATATGTAGCTATTTGCGTACAGGTCGACAGTTCAGCATTCTACGAACTTGTGTTAACATAATAAATAAATCAAGAAAGAAAGAAATGAATGGATAGACCTTTCGTTTTTTTTTTCTTTTAGCAAACTTCTAATTATAGGGGTATAATTCCACTTGAATTTGTTGTTCATCTATACAATATATATATATATATATATATTATATATATATATATATATATATATATATATATATATGTATGTGTGTGTGTGTGTTGTGTGGTGTGTGTGTGTGTGTGTGTGTGTGTGTGTGTGAAAATGAAAAGGAATTGAATCCGACATATGAGGAAAAATGAGTAAAGAAAAGAAATGTAGATGGATAAAATGATTTAATCGATATCAATTACACATGTGTTTCGGTCAGTTTATGTGGTGAAAATTTCGCACACATAGAAGAATCGAAAATAAATGTTCACTCTGATGAAGGTCGATTTCTCTATGTGTGCGAAATATTTTCACACACATAAACTGACCGAAACACATGTGTAAGTGATATCGATTTAATGTGATATCGATTAAATTATTTTATCTATCTACATTTCTTTTTTTACTCATTTTCCTCATATATATATTATATATATATATTATATATATATATATATATATATAGGTTTGGGGGTTGGTATTGAAGGCTATCACAATGCAAGTGTTAAAGAAAAAATAAGTACTATGATATTGTTTGTTTAGCTTTGACTTATTCTTAATATTTCGAGATAAAGATCTCTTCATCAGAAGGTTTCTGAAAGTCTAAAGCTGTTGCTAGGAATCATTCCATTTTGTTTTGTGTCTTATGTATTCCAATTCTCTGCGGTGTGTGTATTTGTGAGTACAGTGTGTGTCTTTATGCGTGTGGTGCTGTCCAATATATATATATGTAGTTATCTAGTGTTGATAAATTGAAAATAAAGTGCTCGACTGCGAGTGTGGAGTTATATTTATTTGTTATAAAGTACAATACATTAAAGGTGCGATTGTTAACATTGGTTTCAAAGAATCGTAATTAGTCATTTATAATCAAAGCAACGCGCCTATACAACGAATATTTGCTATATTTTTTCACAGACATGTTGTCTTGAGGATAAGGGCCTAAAGAACAGCTTTTGAAACAAATGTATTTTATTCTATAACACACACACACACATTAATATATATATATATATATATATATATTATATATATATGAAGTGGTCAAACGATGTGTTTGAAAATGGCGAAGGCCGACAATTTTGGGGAGATTATGTGCTTAATTAAAGTCATGCCTAATGTGTTAATTAATTAATTATAATAAATGAATTAGGCTTGCATATCGGTTTTAAATCTAAAGCGTAAACAAATCGAGAAAAAGTCGATCTCTGTATGTACATTTCGCCCATTAGGCCTCATCAGCAGAGCTATAGACAGGGCAGTGCCTTTGTGCGCGATTCGAACCCTACCTGTCGGCTGACAGGCGGACATTCTAACCACTACACTAGCTGGCTTTCCCAGAATCTTCGTTTATTTTAAACTGATATGTAATCGCACTTTTTGGTGACTTAAGGCACGACAGTATGAAGTGGTCAAAAGATGTGTTTATATATATATATATTATATAATATATATTAAATATATATATATATAAATATATATATATATATCTTGCCAGAGGAAAGGCGTTAATACAGGCATATTGACGGTTGTAAAAGTTCATAACTTAATTATGACGATAATTATGGCTCTTTCTCAACCAAATATATTACACTGTTTATAATTGCTCATTTATTGCACATTGACCTTTTAATATAAGACTATGCTAATGTTTAATATTCCAATGTTTAAAAAAGACCCGGGTTTAGAATCATTGACAGCATCAAGTTTACCTGGGTTTTTATATAGTATAATATATATATATATATATATATATATATATATATATATATATATATATATATATATATATATATATTAGATTGTAAAAGATTTTTCGCGTATGCTCCACTTGTTTCTTAAATAAATGAATAATTAGAAAATTTAAAAAAAATGGGAATTTTTTAAGCATGAATATGTGATTATCGGTTGTTCAAACGAAAATAATGCTAAAAATATGCCGAAAGCTTACCAGTCGAGTTAGAATTGGGTCAATAATATTAACACAAATTCAAATAATTATTTTAATCACACAAATATAAGGTTATTTTTCTAAGATTTGTTATCTTAATTGGGTTTTTTACTGAATTTGAACCAATTGGTGTCATTTTATGCCGAATAAGTTTTTTGTTTTATTCATTCTTGATGGTACTGAAATATTTTTTTCAACTCAATTTTTTAAATCACTTTTTTAAACTCATGTTTTCTATTTAACACGTAATTGAGCCCTAACAGGTTCTACCACTCCGGTAGTGGACCTGGGATTAATGGTGATGAAGGGTAACTCAACATTTTCTCAGAATTCTAAAATGGAACTGCACCATCAGATACATCAGAATAGAGTTTAACGTCAGACCCTCACCAACCGCCCTCTAGCACATCTATGATAAAATGGGTTAGGATATGCCATGGTGTAATAGTGTGCGTACAACCATAATATATATATATATATTTACCAACTCTCCGCACGAGCAGGATACGACACCAAGGTCAATTTCTTAAGCGGAGTTCAACAACAGGTTTAAATTTAGAGTTTTCCTTCTCCTAGACTGGTTACCTAGCCATGGTTAAAGAGACGCAGTCTGCACTGCTATTCACCCATAGCTGTGAAGCGGAGAGTTGGATCAAACTTTCCGCAAGGGTATTAGCGCTAAGGGAAATGCAATTAACGAAACGGTCCGGATTTGAATAGGCGCGAACGAGTCCCTTTTCCCAAGACTTTAACCATTACACCACGCGCTTCCTGGGTACAAACCATATAGGTGATAGGGCTTAACGGGACCAGCTGATTGGACTGAGACTGGCCTCTTCTGACCGACCGTCTAGACTAAGTTAAGAGCCAAAGTAGATTGCTGCATACATGGACTGCCTCAGTACCAGGAAATTCCATCCTTAATGATGCACGGGTCACCACAACGGTGAAAGAGGCGTTCCCCATTGAAATGGAGGGTCCTAATCCCTCTTCCAAAGGTACAGTCGGTGTATTCTAAATCCCCAGCCTTCTCTGAATTGGAAATATAACTTCTATCTGATTAGTCATCTTGTTGCAGTAGATGGTTTTTTATGATAAGAGCCCATTTTTACCAAGGGGAATATAGTTTTTTTTTTAACGGGTAAACTTTTCCTCTTCGGTCCAGTAAGTATGCTTTCGTCTCTAGAGGATGGAATCAACTTTTAATTTAGCAACAAAGAATTCTGTAAGAAATAACAAAAAAGATAATAAAACTGGCAGGTAAATATCAAACATAGCAAAGATTTTTGAAAAGAAGACAAGGAAGAGTAAGGTAAGAAAGAATTAAAGATGGAAAGGGAGAATAGAAGAGGGTGAAATAGAAGAGGGGTGAAATAGAAGAGGGAGAAAATAGAAGAGGGTAAAATAGAAGAGGGGTGAAATCAGAAGAAGGGTTAAATAGAAGCAAGGGGTGAAATAGAACAGGGGTAAATAGAAAGAGGGTTAAATAGAAGAGGGGTGAAATAGAAGAGGGGTGAATATAGAAGAAAGGGAAAAAATAGAAGAGGGTGAAAAAGAAGAGAGGAAATAGAAGAGGGTGAAATAGAAGAGGGTGAAATAGAAGAAGGACGAAATAGAAGAGGGGTGAAATAGAAGAGAGGGTGAAATAGAAGAAGGGTGAAATAAAGAGAGGGTGAAATAGAAGAAGGGAGAAATAGAAGGGTGAAATAGAAAGAAGAGTAGAATAGAAGAGTGGTGAAATAGAAGAGGGGTGAAATAGAAGAGGGAGAAATAGAAAGGGGCGTGAAATAGAAGAGGGGTGAAATAGAAGAAGGGAGAAATAGAAGAAAGGGTGAAATAGAAAGGGGTGAAATAGAAGAGGGGTGAATAGAAGAAGGGTGAAAAGTGACGGGTGAAAAAGAAGAAAGAAATAAAAGAAGAAAGAAAGAAATCATGAAAAGAAGGATGTATGAATGAAAAAAAGAACGAAGAAGAAAGAAAAAATAAGGAAGAAATAAACAAACAAAATAGGCAATAATGAAAGAACATATGAAAAAAGAAAATAATATAACAAGTAATGGTAAATAATTAAACAGAGGAAAAAACAAGAAAAAACAAACTAAGAAAGAAAAAAAGTAAAAATATGAAGGGGTAAAGAAAAGGTTGGTGGACATGAGAAAGAAGTAAGAAAAGTATGAAGAAGAAAAGAAAGGAATGAATAAAGGATAGAAAGAAAGAAAAGGAGAAAGAGAATTGATACAGAAAGAGTGAAAGAAAGTATGCAAGAGGAAGAAAGAAAGAAGAGATACCAACAAAATAAGTTTCATTCAGTCAGTCGGGAAGCTGGTAAGGGTCGGCACTTTCGGTAAAATTAATACTACACGTTCTCAATGGTATCAAGAATTCCACTCCTGTAAAACCTAGATTATTATACTTTTACATACAGAACTATTTGCAATAGTTGTTATGTATACATAACTTTTTGTATAATAAAAAAAAGATTAGCAGTAACAAAATAAATAAAACAAAACAAAATAATGATTTAATATTTCTGAATGGAACAGCCCACCTTATATTAAAATAGGGTGGTGTTGTGAAATCTTGGATATAATGTGTGTACTAGATTCCCGCCCATACTTATAGACTAGCCGAGATTTATGCGATCTGTTCCTTGGCCAATCACTGGCAGTACTATGAGGCTGATACAATACTTAATCCACCCTACTGGTCATAATTACTGTATCGGTCATCGAGGACGGACATAGGATTAACTCAGTGGACCTTTACCAATACGCAGGATAGGACTTATACGATTACCAAAGGATCACCAAAGGATTCCATAACATAGGACTTTCTTTAAGCCCTTTTCAACTGGCCAAGGATGGCACTTAAAAACTTTACAGTAGCTTGAGTTTTTGTATGCTTAGGTTTTTGGGCCATTGCTTAGCCTTATTGCAGAAGCGCTTATCCGGTGAATCCTTGATAAAAGGTCCGTCAACAATGTGAGTCCTTTGGTTACTAAAGTGTCCTCAGTTACTGGTAATCATATAAGTCCTTCGTGAGTATTGGTAAAGATCCCGGCAATCCTAAGTACATCGGTCAAAGAGTGTGTATTTGATGTGTGACCAACATGGGGGGGGTAAGTATCTTATCAGGCCACTAGTACTGTCAGTGATTGGTTAGAAGAGTCAATCACGTGACCTTGGCCAATCTATAAGTATAAACGGGGAACTGGCACACACCTTATATATACATCTTTTCTCAACAACAAGTAGTGCCGGTTTAGCTCAGTATATAGAGTGTTCGCCTAGAAACCCCAAGTTTTCCAGGTGCTGTAACTTATTGCATGAGTAGCACATGGATCTCTGCAGTCAAGTGAAGAGCTGCTGGTAGGGTTGCTCCAACTCAGACGCAAAATCAGTTAAATTATGATACCGTGGTTTATTCACCGGTCACGCAAGTTAATCATTAATCTATTTAGCACTATTCGTATTGTCATTGAAGGTTAGAGCAGAAGAATACTCCGGCTGCTCCCATGCAGAGAGATGAGACCCCACCCAAAGGGGCCACCTGTTACCATGGGTGGCGACACGTTATGCTTAAGAATGGACTTGGTAACAAAGTATTCATGACATGCAACACTCCACTTTAGCCCTTACTTAAGCTAGACGGGTGGTCAAAGAGCCCCCCTCTGGTCACGTCAAGCTTTAGCTCCAATATTGTCTCAACCCTATTGGCCCTATGGTAAACCCCATTTTTATCATATTATATATATATATATATAACCCCTCCGCACGCGTAGGATGTGACACAAGGTCAATTACTTAAGCGTAGTTCAACAGGTTTGAATTCAGAGTTTTCCTTCCCCTAGATCGGTTGCCTTAAAGAGCCCAATCTGCCCTGATATTTTTCCATAGGTGGAGGGAGAGTAGGATTCATACCTTCCCAAGGGTATTAGCGCTAAGTGAAATTCAATTACCACATCCAGGATTTGAACTCTGGGCGACGAGTCCATTTCCCATGGCTTTAACCATTACACCACGCGCTTCATTGTTATAATATATGAACTAGAAGGTGGTGGCTGAAGGTCTTGTCACCTGGGTATGACGTTAAACTGCATCTTGTCGTGAAGTTCCAATTCTGGAGATCTGTCGAGCGTGGAGTACTCCTTCATCGCCATTGCGCCAGGTTCACTCTGACCCAGAATGTGTTAAACAGATTTAAAATCTAAAAAAAATGTTTAAAAAATATATGTCTACCCAACAAGAATGAATAAAAATGTCTACAGCAGAAAATAACCCAAGGGTTGACATGCCGTAAAATCCACCCATCGCAATTATATATACTAGCAAATATATGCACCCTCCGGGTGCAAGTATTTAATTTTTAAAATGTAATAAATATCGTATTAAATTAGAAAGTCTAATAAGAAGGTAGATAAAAAGATTGTAACAGAGGGGGTATAATAGAAAAATAGAAATGAAACTACTCTTCCATCACTCCCGTCTTTCATTGGTGAAATTTTCTATTTAACTGTTTAGTTAAATTAGGAAATAAAGAATAAATAACAGTTATTTTTTCTTGTTAAGGATTTCTTTAAGATTCATTGAAGAGATTTTTGCTTATATTCATTAAGATAAACCAAAATTAGAAATCAATAATACTAAGCATATATTTATTAAAATCAATTTTTAAATCAATATGCAAATTAGCCTTCCCATTCACTGTAAACTCTATTTTTTTGTATATATAAATACAATTGCATGTTATTAGTATGTAGATATGGTCAACAGTGTAAAAATGTAAGCAATTTTATTAATAATTGAGGTTTAAATAAAATAAAATCATGGAGAATATGATGTAAATAACAAAGGAATTGTGACTTGATAGTAATATAGTTTCGGTTACAGACAGAAAAACACACAATCTCCATTATAATAAGATATATATATATATATATATATATATATATATATATATATATGACTTCGATTGACATTATCATGATATAGCACAACAGAAGTAATTAGGGAAAAAAGTCTCTTATCAGCGGGAAAGTAACTAATGGTAACAAACAAGGGAAAAGTGAATGATAGCATTTTCTTGTCATAGCTGCTTGCATTCTATCTCATTCTGCAAAGACAATAAGTGGCTTATATGTTGAAAAAAAAGCGCATTATATTTCAATACAATTAAATCAAGATCTCAGTGGATTTTACCTAAATCTTTTTCGCGTTCAATAAAAGTTCAGCCTATCATCCTCTCTAGAAGATATTTGTACTTAACCTTTTATGACAAATACAGTAAAAGTTGATTGATACAATCTCAATCCCATCTGACTCAACTTTCTTTTTCCCTTTGTTAATTTTTGGTGAATCTCACTCTCTTACGCTCTGCACACACACACACACACACACACACACACACACACACACACATATATATATATATATATATATATATATATATATATAATATATATAATTTAATATACCAAGCGTGTTGGTAGATCCTTGCGGAGAGAAAAAACCCGGCAGAAAGTTTGATTGTAAAAATATACTACCAAATATCAACCAGGAAGAAAAAAATTTTGAAAAAAAGAAAGGACCAAGATATTCGTACCAATAAAAAATAATCTATTGGTACAGTATTTGGCCAAAAGAAAAAAACAATTTATATGTATATATATATGTATATAAGATATATATATATATTCATATAACCGCTAGGAGAAAGCTAATAAGTAAAAAGTGCTCGATACCTAAGTAGAGCCAATGATAAAGATAATCTAATGAGTCAGACGAACCTACTATTAGTTTCGCATAAAGCTCTTCAGGGCTAAAGTCCGACTCTAGCCCTGAAGAGCTTTATGCGAAACTTATAGTAGGTTCGTCTGACTCATTAGATTATCTTTATATATATATATATATATATATATATATATATTATATATATATATGAACGAATATGTGCTTAATTGAAGTCATGCATAATTTGAAATGAATTAGTCGAATATATCTGTTCAAATGTAAGGCGTAAAAAATCGAGAAAAAGTCGATCTCTGTATGTACATTTCAGCATATTATGCCTCATCAGCAGAGTTATAGACAGGAAGCCATATATATATATATATATATATATATATATATATATATATATATATACATATATATATAATATTTGTGTGAAAAGAGAAAAAAGAAAGAGAAATCCTGGGTATTACCCCTCTGCAGAAGTGCAGTCGGTGTATTCCATAACTCCAGCTTACAGAGTGACTTCTCTCATCTTCGTTGAGAAATTAGTTAACCTGAAAACTTTGAAGTTAGATTAAAAACCGATTGTCGTTTGGATTGTCTATCATTCTCTCAAAATCCATCGACTCAAAATTCCTTTAACATGGTTTCGTTTGCTGATTCAATTTTAAAAAATGAGGTGCCTGGTATGTAATGGTAATCGACTTAGGAAATAGAAACGGTGACACGTTCTTATTAATGCATTACACATAGCATTAACATCCTTAAGGAAGGAATACATCCAAGCATTCACCGTCCAGCTAGGGGTAAATATTAAAGCAGACCGGTCTCTTTAACCATGGTGTGGAGTACAGCCAAGAGAAAAAATTTCTGAATTCAAACGGAGATTAAAAATTAACATTCTGTCATGTTCCTTTGATGCACAGGGGTTAGTAAATATATATATATATATATATATATATATATATATATATATATATATATATATATATAATATATATATATAAGGAAAAGGGTGTTGGAATGAATCCGACAGAATGAGGTAAAATAAGGAATGAAAGAACAAAACTCAGACAAAAATGTGTTGCATATTTCGCTGGAGGATTGACAAAGCAGAAGAAGCTGAGGTCAAACCTACAGCGAAATATACTACACATTTTTGTCTGAGTTTTGTTCTTTCATTCCTTATTTTACCATATATATATATATATATATATATATATATATATATATATATAGGTTGTTCATAGAATTTGCAGGAGTTTTAAGACTTAAAACTTAATAACTCACGTTGTAAAATGAAAGCCATTAAGTAAATCCATATGAAAGTTCAATCTTGTAGTTTTATCTTGTCTGTACGTTTTGAATATTCCATTTCAACAAGACTGGCATCTTTGTAACATTGTAAATATCTTCCAAGACTTTATAGATACCCTGTATATATATATATATATATATATATATATATATATATATATATATATTATATATATATATATAGCATTCTTGAATGGTCTACATAACATCGGTACTTAATAAGCCCGGATGGTGATTAGTATATCCAAAATGTATATAAAAATCGAAACCCTCGAACGTAGGTAGAACTGCTCCTTTTTTTCATAAGTAAACGTTTTCTGAAAATTGTCTTTTTTATATTTTCCGTGTGTGTGTTCGTTCAATCGTTCATTCAAGGCTTTATCGAATGTTTCTCTCTGTAAAATGAATGTTTTCTTTATCATCATTAAGGTTTAACAAAGAGAATATCACAAAATAAATATCCCACAATTCAGAAGAAAACAAATATATCTATAAAAAATGTCTTAATCTAAAAGAAAACTCTATAGAAAAAATAAACTGAATAAAAAAAAATTGCACCTATGTTTTATTCCAGAAAATAAGCAATAATGGTTGTAAGCGCTCACCCAAAAAAATATTGGACAATATCTATTTTTGTATAGAAATTGTCCAATATTTTCCTCTGAAAACAACCACAGTGTAAAGGCTGGAAAAATCTTTTGGAAAATGAAGAAAAAAGTATAAAATAAACTAAAAATATAGTTCATCTTTGGTGTTTAATATTTCATCTAGATTATATATCTCTCTCTCTCTCTCTCTCTATATATATATATATATCTTAGATTGTGGGTTTGTCTGTCTGTAACCGAAACTATATTACTATACAAGTCACAATTCCCTTTATTATTTACATCACAATCTCCATGATTTTATTTACATTTAAACCTTAATTATTAATAAAATTGCTTTACCTCTTTATTAGTGTTGTCCATATCTACATACAAATAACATGCAATTGTATTTATATATACAAAAATAGCGGTTTACAGTGTGAATGGGAAGGCTAATTTGCATATTGATATTAAAAATGTGATTTTATTAAATATGTGCTTAGTATTATTGATTTCTAATTGTTTGGTTTTATTTTAATGAATATAAGCAAAAGTCTCTTCAATGAATCTTAAATGAAATCCATTAACAAGAAAAAATAACTGTCATTTTATTCTTTATTTCCTAATTTAACTAAATAGTTAAATAGTAAAATTCAGCAATGAAAGACGGGAGTGATTCCCGTCTTTCATTGCTGAAAGAAGAGTAAGTTTCATTTCTATTTTTCTATTATACCCCCACTCTGTTACATATCTTTTTATCTGCCTTCTTATTAGACTTTCTAATTTAATACGATATATGCATTTTATATGCATTTTTATTTAGTTTCATTAGCCTATCTAATTTAATACGATATTTCATTACATTAAAACTTAAATACTTGCACCCAGAGGGTGCATATATTTGCTAGTATATATAAATCCAAAAGTCCAGAGAAGAAATCTTCCTTATGACACAAGAGTTGCAGGCTTACCGTCAACGGTTAATATTCATATTGTTTGAATAAGAGAATTCGTCTGGTGTTGAACTTGGAATATGTCTTTCTTTTTCAAAATCTGTTCCACTACGAGATACATTAAGAGATACATGGATTGGTGACCGAGATATTTGTGGCGGAAGTGCTCATATTTGAAACTGTAACATAATTTTTTTTTGCAACATCAAGGTTTTCGTTTGGAATTCATATCACAGGACTATAAAATTTAAAAAATAAAAAAATAAAAATCTGTTTTCAAATGCAAAATAAAGAATTCATCATTCGCATCTGATGAGTCCGGAGAGTTAGACACTTTGTCTAAGCTCCCTGAAATAGACAATAATGCTAAATCTCTAAGTCTTTTGTTATTTCTTTACTTATGTATATATATATATATATATATATATATATATATATATATATATATATACACCAAACCCTTCGCATCTGCAGGATTCGAGGTCAATTCATTCTTTGAAATCAGTTTTTCTTCTCATAAATTGGTTGCTTAACTAAGGTTTAAAAGTCCCGTCTGCTTTAATATTTTACCCATAGCTGGAGGGAGAATAGTTGGATTCATGCCTTTTCCATGGATATTAGCGCTATGTGAAATGCAAACATTCTCGTTTAGAATTTGAACTCGGGTCGATGATTTCAATTACTACGACTCTCAACATTGCACCACACGCCTCTACACACACACACACACACGCACATATATATATATATATATTAATGTGTATGGTTGGTACTAGTATACTAGAAAAAGTAATTGTAATCCAACGTACAGTGTTATTAGAAGAGTGCTTCAATATCTGTGATAGAGCGTTGATAGTTGAATGAAGTGACAAATAAAAGTTTTAGCTTTTATTCATTCTTGAAGCTATAAATAATAAAAAATAATTATATTCATTTAAAAAATTATAGCTTGAATAAAAGCTAAAACTTTTATTTGTCACTTCATTCAACTATATATATATATATATATATATATATATATATATATATATATATATGTGTGTGTGTGTGTGAAATTAGAAAAAATAAAATAATGTTTGGTTGTTAGAAGCATAACATTATTAAGATCAGGAAAAATGATAAATATTGTGTTCTTAATCAAGTCTGCTGTGTGTGTGAATAGGAGATTTAGTTGTCGTTTGTCGTTATCGATCTTTTATGCTCTGTTATTATGAATTTAATAACACCTTACCGTTCCTAGACAGCTTACTAATAAAATCTCAAAACAAGCTAACCTACAAACTCTACACACACTTCTATTCCCAACACAACAACAAAATCAAAACGGGCCTTATAATAGGCTTCTAACTACGGGCACTGCGTGTATGCATCCCTCAATATTTAGAAGGAGAATACAAATACGTAGAAAACTCCATCAGAAATTTAAAATACACTAGACATTTCATTTTAAACGCCAAGAAAAAAAGCCCTCAAAATATACTCACGCACGAAACAAAAAAAAAAAAAAACCGCTACGACCACCACACCCTCCACTTCCCTCACAGACCTTTAACTCTACCAATCAACATACACAACAAAGCACTCTGACAAACTAACCATTCTAGGTATAAAAGTTATACAAAACATCTCCCAAACAATTAGACCTCATCAGCTCCTCCACACGCTTTTAACACCGCCAACGCCAGCATTTACACCATTCCATGCAACGACTGCAACAAAAGCTAAAATCGGAGAAACCCATCGCAGTTTTGACAAACGTGTCTACGAGCCTAAAAGATCGATAAAGACAAACGACAACCAAAATGCCCTATTCACACCCGCAGCAGACCTCAACCATACATTCAATTTCAACCTCGCATCGCTGTTCAAACCCATATATTATAAAAAAAACATATGAGAATCGGCACTCATTGCAAAACAATAAAACAAAGACAGAAGTTGTTCAAACTTAACACAACTATTGCAAAAATCATAGCCCACGAGAACAAAATCAAATTCGAAAATGGATAAAATAATTCAAATAGAAATATTCCGCCCCAGAATTTCCCCAAAAGCTCTAACAGATCCTGATGACCTACCTAAATCACCACTAATGACCTATCCCGACTATCAAATTTCTTTTGATACACATCAACATATTTGACCCACACTTCAAATATCAAATTCTCTTCTAAGTCAACCGACAGACCCCATAGACAAATACAAATCCCTACACACCAACACCACTCGACAATCCCTCACACCTCACCCATTTACCTTTTCACTATGAAAGCAAAATGTACAAGTGCTTATGTCAATAATGTTCTGAAGAAGCTTCTTCCAATAATGAGGCGAAATATCAACTGAATTTATGCTGTCTGTGTTGTTATATCCACACTTTCCTTTATTTGCAACCATATTTTGTCTGATTTATTCAAATCATTCACTCCTCACACACACAAACACACACACACACACACACACACATATATATATATATATATATATATATATATATATATATAGTACCACAATATTAATGGTTTGATATCAGCCGTGCCAACTCAGCGTATGAATAGAACAACTTGAATCTGTGTCGTAAAGTGAGGTACTCGACCTCAGACGTAAAAACAATCCTCGTATTGAGCTTTTGAAAAATACTTTCCCGCTGAACGGCTGATACTGACAATAGGCCACTCCGCCTACTTTATATATATATATATATATATATATATATATATATATATATATATATATATTTCTATCTCTCTTCTCCTATACCATATAGACAAACATGATAAAATACACCCACTCATCCTCATGATTTAAAAAAGCGCTGGAACTATTTGCTCAGACCCAATAATTTCTCATTATTTCTTCTTTAAATACACATCCATTTAGATCATCATAAGCAATTCACAGACGCTGACACCAAAACGAGGCTAAGTTGTTTTTCATGATTCGCCTTTGGTTAATAAACATTGACTCAATTCAATGTAATTTATTTCAATTTCCTGAAAACTTCAAGAGAATTTCTCATAAATACGGCCAATTGAAATACAATGAACAACGTTTTTATCAGAAAGAAATCTATAGAATCATAACAGTATGAGTCAAAACTGGTAAAAGAAATACTGTTGATTATCGTTATTTAAGATACGCTATGTGTAACATTACAGACTCAATAAAAAGAAATAGAGTTGCAGGTAAGTCTCTCTCTATATTTACCAACCCCTCCGCACGAGCAGGATGCGACAGAAGGTCAATTTCTTAAACGGAGTTTAACTGGTTTGAATTCAGAGTTTTCCTTCTCCTAGACTGGTTACCTAGCCATGGTTAAAGAGCCCAGTCTGCCCTACTATCTACCCATAGCTGGAGGGAGAGTAGGATTCATACCTTTCCTAAGGGTATTAGCGCTAAGTGAAATGCAATTACCACGTCCAGGATTGAACTAGGGGCGACGAGTCCATTTTCTATGACTTTAACCATTACACCACGCGCTTCCTTAAGGTAAATCTCTATATGTGATGTGACGAGATCTATTTGGAGTGTGTGTATGTACGATCCTAACTTTCAATGTGTGACGTGGCGTCTAATTAATAGAGTATGTATTTTCTATACTTATCTGAATCTGAGTTGCTGGTATTTTGCATTTGTCTTTAGGCTTGGCATTTTCTCTGTTCTCGGGGCCTACTTAGTTTCTTTCTGGGATGTCTTGTTTTGTGCTGTTGGTAGTTTTTTTTAATAACGAACACAAGACGTTCTTGTTTCTTTCTTTGAGCTTATTCCTTTCTTTTTCATTAACCCAAGTACAAGCCTGGAAGGACAGACGGCATCTCCCGGCTCGTATCTTCAAACAATCAGATCTTTAATCATTATGATGCATTCACCCAGATTTTTCACACTATGTGTATAGCACTCTGCAGGTTCAATTGGAGTGGTGTCAGTTGCGTGGTTGAATGTAACTGCATGTCAAATCCTGCTGGGTTATTATATCCCGAAAACATTAATTTTTTCATTCTTCATGGGTACTCAATTTTTTAAAACTCATTTTTTAAATTATTTTTTCTATTTAATCCATAGATATAAATCTAACGTATTACCACTTAGTGTCAAGGGGACCTGGGAGTAATTCTGGTGAAGGTATATTCAAAATTCATCAGACCCCCAGAACTGGAACCTCACAATCACAGATTTTAACGTCATACCCAGGACAACCTTCAGTGGAGAGCAGCCTGTATATATGATAAAAAGGATTGGGGAATAACATGAGAGGAAGATTGTCGGGTATACAATATAGGTGCTAGGGCTTGACGTGACAAGCCGATTGATCGGAAGAGGCCTTTCCGACCACTCGTTTAGCCTACATATCAGAGTGGAGTGTTGCATGTCGGACTTCTCAGCTAACAGGGTTGCATCATTAAGCGTCACCCACGGCCAAGGGGGGGTGCCATTAGAAGGAGGTCTTACCCCTCTGCAGAGATGTAGTCAGTGTATTCCAAATCCTCAACCGACCGGGCGAAGGAGGACCGGGTCAAATATTAAAACGGTATCTACTACCACATGGCAGTAGCTTTTAAGTAAACATATTAAACGCTGTAATAAGTAAAGTATCATACAGTGGTATATCCACAGATTCTGATAATCTTGTAAAATTATGGAAATTTGTTATTTATACAAGCACAGAAACGACTCCCTACGGTGTAGAATGCTTTTAACACTTTAATCAAGTTCTTGAATATAGGTAATCTTATGTTCACGCCTGGTATCCTCAATAACACTCAAATATATTTTATCAGCCGTAGCTGTGATGAAGTGTCGGCTAGAAAACTTCAGAAATTCTTCAAATAAAACCGAAATATTATTCTAATTACCCTAAGCGGTAGCAGTTCGAACATACAGTTTTCTGTTGACGCTGGGAGGAAGAATTCAGCGGTAGCGGATGTTACGAGTGATCTCTAGTGCCCGTTTATAAGATATGTCGAAAGTTGGTCTGTTGAAAAGAAAAATCGGTCAAATGAAAATAGAACGACTGAACTTTAACGTATAGGACTGGGAATGGCCATATTAATAAAAAAAAATCAATTGGAAAATACGTAGCGTAAAAGAAGAAAAATCAATTGCTCAAATAACCAGTAGTCTCGATTATATAAAAAGGTTGTACATAGACGTACAGTTAATTTCAGCATTCGAGAGCCTTAAAAGATATCGGTAGAGAAAAAATTCTTCACACACTCACGCAAATATAAGTATGAGTAAAATCTTATGCATACATACATACATGCATACATATATATATATATATATATATATATATATATATATATATATATATATATATATATATGTTAAAAGAGAGAATGGAATCCAACAGTATGAGGATGAACAAGATGGAATGAAAACACCACACAATGCTGTTAAAGAGAAAATTATGTCATAAATTGTTTTCTCTTTAACAGCCTTGTGTGGTGTTTTCATTCCATCTTGTTCATATATATATATATATATATATATATATATATATATATATATATATATATATATGATAAATCGTGGATAGAGCATACATATCTAAGTTAGGGTAGCAGGGATATGAAGGTAACAGCGGTTGGTTTATATATATATATATATATATATATATATATATATATATATATATATATAATATCAATCGTGGATAGAGCATGCATATCTAAGTTAAGGTAGCAGGGATATGAAGGTAACAGCGGTTGGTTTATATATATATATATTATTGGACTCTCTCTTCGATTTTCGACGCATGAGGGTTCATACACACTATGAACTCCCACACAGTGATTTGTTTATAGTGGTGAAGGCTTGTGTTGGACCATCGACATTTTTTGGCACAGTCGATAGGAAAGAATTGGTGCATCAAAGGCTGCCACAAACCCAATCAACTCAGGAATTTTGAATTCAGAGTTATCCCTCTCCTAGACTGGTTACCTACCCAAGGCTGAAGGGCCCAGTCTGCCCTACTATTTAACCCTTAGCTGGAGGGAGAATATATGGATTCATACCTTTCCCAAGGGTATTAGCGCTATGTGAAATGCCAACAGCTTCGTCTAGGAATTGAACTCGAATCGACGAGTCCATTTCCCACGACTCTAACCACTAGCCCACGCGCCTCCATATATATGTATATATATTGAGGGAGAGAAAGAATACTAATGAAAATAGGAAACAGAGAGATAAAAGAGATTACACACTCACGCGCACACATATATACATGTATATGTATAGAATGAGAGAGAGAAGGACATGGACTGCACACATATGGATATTATATATATATATATATATATATATATATATATATATATATATATATATATATACTTGGTTAGAAAATTGTGTAGGCGAGAAACAGTCAGTTACCAATGGCATTGACTTCATGTCTTCGCTACCGTAACTTATATATATAGAGAGAAACAGATACAGTGAAAAAATATTCTTAGACACAAACGCACACGAGCGCATATATATGAAAATAATTGAACTAGCTTGGAAAAGATACTAATTTTGAAACACGTATCGTGAAATAAAAAGAGTTCTTTCAAAAGACAAAATTCAAGCTACTTTGCAGACCTTATTTCTCATAAAATATTTAATTTACTCCCTTTGGACCCAAAACAACGCTTTATCTATATAATATACATATATATGTGTGTGTGTGTGTGTGTGTGTATACAGAGAGAAGGTAGAGAATGAAAGAAGAGAAGCGATACTTATAAATGAATACATAAATATTGTACGAATAAAATAAAATATATCACAATTTCATTTCATATTTTTCTCGCCCTTCTAAACTATTGATCATTTGTTTACCATAACCATTGAAAAATCTTTCTATGTTAAAGAAAAAAAGCTTTTGTTTTCTTCTTTTTGAAAAATGAAAACGCAAAGCAACATTTTTTTTTTACTCTTTCCAATCCTTTTATTGAATGGAATTGCCCTGTTTCTTTTACCGGCAAATATTTCTTAAAAAGTAGATGTTTGTTTTCAAGACATTCTACAAACTAAAATATATTAACAAAAACTTATAAGAAAAAAAACAACATGTTTGTGATTCATTATTATTGTGCAAGTTTCTCTTTCTCATACACAGACACACAAACAGACAGATACACACTCACAAGTGTATGTGTGTGTGTTTAGACATTTTAATTAATAGATCCTCTGTGTTTATGAGCGTTATTTATTTTCAACCAAATAATATATATATATACCAAAATATATATATAACATATATATATATATATATATTCCGTTAAGTTAGAGACAGTAATACGAAACATTGGTAATCTCAGAATTAGAGAAAGTTTATTAATAGCCAAGTTAGTTCCTAGTATAAACAATAGATTAGAACTAGACACTGAATACATAATTAATTAAAATACACGTTCCTCACAGTATATAGTACACAGTATGTACATTTCATTATACATATATCAAATGAATAATACATAAATATATAAATAGATGAAAATAATAAAATTGAAATTGAATGAACGGCTAAATGACTTTGTATTTAAAAAAGAACACCACGAGACGCGTGTTTATAAACATAAAAAAAAAAATAACGACCAAAAAAACAAAACAAAAAAAACGCGCCATTTCCGAAAATCGTCTCTTAAGATAAAGTTTACTTTGAAATCGATAAGACAAAAAATAACATATTTTTGTTTTTATTTTTTACTTGCATTGTAATTGCTTTCAAATTAATATATATATATATATATATATATATTATATATATATATATATATATATATATATATATAATCAATGGTAATATTATGGATTTACACTCATAACTTGAAGTTTCATGGTAATGCAATCACCAGATGAGTCCAATGGTTGAGATCTTAAAAACCAATCGTGAAATGGTTGAGATTATAAAAAACTTCGTTATGAGTGTAAATCCATAATATTACCATTGATTATAAATCTGCTCTGCTTTATTAGCATTGAGCACCTTTTCATGCCAATACTTTTCTCATTTTTTCATTATATATATATATATATATATATATATATATATATATATATATATATATATATACCAAACCCTATTCACAAGCAGGATGCGACACAAGGTCCATTTATCTAGTGTAATTTAACAGGTTTTAATTAAGAATTTTTTCCTTCTCCTATACTGGTCAATGTTATTGAGCCCAGTCTGTCCTACTATTTAACTATAGCTGGAGGGAAAGCAGTTGAATGCATAAGGGTATTATCATTGTGAAATGCAAACAGCCTCGTGAAGGATTTGAACTCTAGTCGACGAGTCCATTTCATACAACTCTCACGCTATGCAGCAGATAATATCTATGAAATTATTTATCTGTTCTTCAGTCCACCGCACAGCCACAACCGAGTTATATTATCAGTTTCTTGCGGTATACACTCGTTAAATTTTCGAGTATTCTCATGCAATATCTCATAAGAAATACGAACAGTTCTAGTGGTTGTAAATAGGAATTTGCTAAGCAGTAGGATACTGATATATGTGTGTGTGCGCGTGTGTGTGTGTGTAAGGGCTGGTTAGCTCACTCGGTAGAACACCTGCCTATGTCTTCGCAAGTTTCCTAGGGTTCGATGCTGATCTCTGTCAAATCAGCGCATGAGTAGTACAGATTGGGTAATCTTGTATGGGCAGTAAAGTTGTAGGTAAATGGTATGTCTAACGCTCCACCTCAGGCACCAAAAGAATCTCCCTTGTTTAAATTAATAGCGAATTGATAGCGAAAATGGAATAGACTCCCTCACTGTCTGATTGATATCAACAATAGGCCCTTCCGCCCACTTTATATACACATACATACATACATACATTTTAAGTAAAAAGTAAAGTCGTCGGGGTGGCCTAAAGTTGGTATCAGCCAGTCAGCGAGGGAGTCTATCCCCTTTTCACTAGCGCTAGACCAAGGAGATTTTTTTTCAGCGTCTGAGGCAGAGCGCCACACCTACCATCAGCTCCTCACTTTACCACACAGATCCTTGTGCTACTACTACGCTGAGGTGGTGAGGGCCGGTATTGAACCAGGAACCCTGGGTTCCCAGCCGAACACTCTACCGACTGAGCTAAACCGGCCCTATATATTAATGGGAACTCACCAAATAACCGTTGGCTTAGTCTGTACTCACAACATGTACCGCTAGCGATGCCGTATTGCCCCAAGTTCTCTTCCCACATGGTCTTAGACCCGTCGTGTAGAAGAAGTCACTATAAGAGGAATAGGAACCTACTTCTAAACAAAAGGAAAAATCTAAGAGAGTCCTTTTGGTGTAGGGGTTACGGTCTTTGCCTGTCAGCTTGACAGTCGTGTTTCGAATCACGCGCAAGGCGGTCTTTCTATCTATAGCTCTGCTGATGAGGCCTAATAGGCCGAAATTTACATACAGAGATTGATTTTTCTCGATTTGTTTAGCCTTGCATTTAAATAAGTATTCCCGCCTAATTAATTAATTATTAATAAATTAACTTTCAAAAATTAGGTACGACTTCAATTAAGCACATATTCTCCCAAAAATTGTCGGCTAAAAAAAAGAAAGAAAGAAGCCATATCATAAACACATCGCTAATGTGTATTTACTTATCATATATATATATATATATATATATATATATATATATATATATATATATACATTCTTTTGGACAAGTGTTTTAGTAGTAATCGATTATTTTCGGTGGTACGACTCTTTTGTTCTTTTTCTTTTCTTTTTTCCTCCCAAGTGAAGTTTGGTAGTATATCTTTTACTATCAACCTATTTGTCGTTTTTTCTTAAACCAAGGGTTTACCAATAAAGTATATTATATATATATATATATATATATATATATATATGAGTCCAATGGATAGATTGCATCTGAATTTTTAAAAAATGAAAACAAATGCAGAATATAAAATATCTGAAAACTGGAGCAGGCTTGCCCATCTCTCTAAATGAGGTGGACAGCACTAAGCAAAACCATCCAAAGAGACTACGACTACCTGGTTGACCCCTTTACATTAACGCTGCTCCCTGAGGCAATGATAAGAACTGATACCAGAGTATATTCAGGAATACCCAAATATATACATAAACTCCCATGAATTCCTTTTACCCTTTCCATAAAGTTGGCAGTCTGACTAAACTTGTATATATATATAGTATATATTATATTTTTGCTTGAAGGCAATTACACTGCATGTATCACATAAAATTCGATCCTTTTTTTTTAATAGAAAATGAACTTGAAAAATGTATTTTTATAGAAAATGAGCTTTGTATAAAAATAAATATCGAATTTTACGATACATGCATTGCAATTGCTTTCAAGCAAAATAATATATATACTTTATTCAACAATGCTTCTAAAAAAAAAACCAAAAAAATATATATATATATATATATATATATATAGAGATCGATTACCGCTACAATTAAATTTTAATCCTTTTTCTTTACCATATATATATATATATCATTCACACCGTCCTGTTTCGACGTATCACGTATTTTCAGTTCGGCTAGATAGAATTTCTTGAAAGCTTATGTGTGTAAGAGATTGAGAATATTTGTCTCATACCCCACTTGTATGGACTGGGCACAAGGCCTCGTTTTAACGTGGGCCCACCCACAAGCCGAAGCTCATTGGTGGGAAAGAACAAAAATTGCGTCTTTGCCTGGGGGGATAGCCCCCTGGGATCGACGCTATTATTAAACTCTCGACGAGTCCAGCGGCCGAAGCTCACTGGACCCCCGGCGTTAACCGGAAAACTGAGTGCAATGAGTTCATAAAAAAAGTGTTCTTCGGACGCTGGACTAGCCAGAGTTTTGATTAAGAGAGTCAATCGCAGGAAGATTTAAATACCCCGTTGATTTAAAGGGACTGGGCTGGGATTATTGCCCAGCGCCTGAGGAGCCCCTTAATGAGGAATGCCGACGGGATCGACGCATTTTTTGTGCCTACAACCCATGAGCTTCGGCTTGTGGGTGGGTCCACATAAAAATGTCCTTGTGTCACGCCCTCATTAGTGAAATGAGAGGCAAATACAACTCATTGCGCACACACACAGACACTAAATGGGAAACATGGATAAAAGCAGTCTGTAAATTCAATGTTTATATTCTAGCTGGTATTGTTGCAATAATACAAATGTGTGAGAGATTGAGATAGAGAGAAAAAGTGGTGCAAGTATGTGTGTCTACTAGACAACCCGTAAACCTACTCGGTTTCTATTGTATACATTTTTCATGATGACATTTTGTTCTCTTTTCGGGAAGAATTCTAATTAATATTTCATTTAAGGCGAATGATTAAAATCGTTGTCCGGTGCAAACACAGACCCTACAACATAATTACTTTATTACAAAATTGACCGGAAATTGTTTTATTCTCAAAATTGTAGCATCTGAAACATTTTAGTCAAATATATCATGAATGTTTCTTGTTTTGAATTTCAGTTATATAAGTTTTATGTGTATCTTAGTCTATTCATATCAATTTATTTACCTCAGTATCTTTGTATGACTTTGATCACA
This sequence comes from Doryteuthis pealeii, assembly GCA_023376005.1. NCBI lineage: Eukaryota > Metazoa > Mollusca > Cephalopoda > Myopsida > Loliginidae > Doryteuthis > Doryteuthis pealeii. The sequence continues at coordinate 135,524,665 of CM042141.1, forward strand.
GATTAATCTATTCATTCATCTTTTTAGGCGTCTGTTTCTATTCAAGATAAGAAAAAATGAAATTTATTTGCTCCGATATAAATTTTATTGATTTTTATATCTTGGAAAAATAATTCTAAAACATATTTTATTTTCGCAACCCTATTGCCCTTATGGCAAGCCCCAAACCCATTTTATCATATGAGTGCTAGAAGGCGGTGGCTGCGGGTCTACATGTCCTGGTAATGACGTTAAACTCTATCTGATGGTGAAGTTCCAGTTCTGGAGGTTTGGGGAATGTGGAGCACCCCTTCATCACCATTGCTCCCTGGTCCACTCTGACCCGGAGTGGTAGTACCCGTTAGGGTCCCATCTATGGGTTAAATAGAAGAATGTATTTATAAAAAGATTGTATTATCCATTAGGAATTGATTTATTTCAAAACTTTATCGGCATTAAATGACCCACTGAGGTTGATATGCCGTAAAACAAAACAAAACAAATCAAAGCAAACTAAAACATATTTTGCTTTTTATGCTCACCTCTACTATATAACGATATATATTCTACACTTACCGTACGTAATTAATATACAACCCATTCATTATGTGACACTGGTCACGTGACTCTATAATCCAATGAGATCCCTGTTTCAAAAAAACTTTGGTACAATATCTGTTAATTAAACGATTTGAATCCAACTATAATGTTCCACTGTTTTACCGTTAATTTTACACTATTCTAAATGTCTATCCATTATGTAACTAAATAATCCCTATTCATACATCGATATAAACTAGAGAAGATTCTAATTTTATAGTCGATATGTACTTGTAACATTTCTGTATAATCTATTCTAAAATGTCTAAAGAATATTGTAGTCTAATTAAATGGTTGTCAAATAACAGGTCGTTAAATTCTCAGCCAGGAAACCAAAGTGGGAAGATCCATAAATGTAGAGAGGGAGGCTCAGGGTTCTAACAATTAAAGAACTGAAGTGTATTGGCGACCGCCTAAAATATGCTTAATGGTGTGTTTGTGGTGTAATAACATTTTCTATTTAACTAATTTTGCATGTATAGTTATTATTGAAATTAACATTAATTAGGAGGAAATTAGATATATAAATCCTATGTATAAAGATTTTTTGGCCAGTTGTAAAGACCTTAAAGTAATAAGTAAGTCCCGAGTTATAGAATCCTTTGGTAAGTGAATAAATCCTGTGATATAGAATCCTTTGGTAAGTGAATAAATCCTGTGATATAGCATCCTTTGGTAAGTGAATAAATCCTGTAATATAGCATCCTTTGGTAAGTGAATAAGTCCTGTGATATAGAATCCTTTGGTAAGTGAATAAGTCCTGTGATATGGTCCGTCGTCCAAGAAGATTCAAGTAGTAGTGAGCTAAGATTAGAATCAGCCAGTATAAATAATAATATCAGCAGCAGAGGACTGCCAGTGATTGGACAATAGGTTGGTCACATGTTCATCGGCGAGTGTATAAGTAGGTTTGGACATCTGACACACGCCTTATATCACAAAATCCAACACGGACTTATAACCTCATCTTTATTGTCATATACACGACATTTCGAATGATTTCCACTCCACCCTTCTTCAGGTGTATCTTGTCGAATTCGGGAACTTTTTTAAAGAATACTTAAAAGAGCTTGACACTTATACCTGGTCATGGTTCACGGAATGAAAACAATCTATCCCAATGGATTAGATAGATGGTTGAGTTTGAACTTGCGTAAAGGCTCCCGCAAACGACATAAAGGCTCGCGAGTTCAACAAGAGGGTCCATAAGAAAACACGAGGTGGACCTGAGGGCACATCGGCTGAAACATTGTGTTTATAACAATACAGATATGTCATCATCATCATCATCATGTCGCGCAATTTGCACGGATATCCATGACTATCTCTCGCCAACCCTCCCTATCATTCATCGACTCTGGGAGCTCTCGTGCAGCATCCAGCATCGTTACATAGCTGATCAATATAGGTCCTGGTTGGGCGGCCTACGTTAGAATGTCCATGCGTTGGCCTCCACAGTAATACGTCGCTTACGAGCTCATCCCTACTTCTCCAGCAGTGCCCCGCATGCCTAGCCCTCATTACTCGTATGGTTTGTGATATAGGAGGCAGGTGGTTATACAGCTGCTTCTTTGTGGGGTGCTGTTTCCACGACTTATTCAGGACTGCTCACAGCATTCTTGTGCAGCTCCCATCTAGCTTATTCTCAAGGCGCTTTGTCAGGGTCCAGGTGGTACAGCCATACAGCAGTACCAATATGACCACAGCCTGGAAGAATCGTCTGTTTAGCTTGTTAGGGAGGTCGGATTTCCATACGACTGATAGTTTATTGGTGGCCAACCATGCCTTTCTTATTCGTGTGTTAACGTCGCCTTCTGTTGATGAGATATTACTACCTAGGTATGTGAATTTCTCCATTGGTTTAAGAAACCTACCGTCTAGTGTGGAGATGTCTCCTTGCTTTTTAAAGCTCGTGAACTCGGTTTTATCAGAGTTCACATAGAGGCCGACATTCTTTGCTGCCTCTTCCAGGCTGTGTAGTAGTACCTCAGCCTGTACGGACAGATTTGTACACCTGTCCAAAAAATAAAAAAAAATAATAATACTTACAAAACCTCATCAAAGAATTCAGACAAATAATATAGATGGTAATTTTAGATATTTGATTTTAATCTTAGATGTATATTATTTGGATTTTTCGGACTTTTGTCCTCATCTTTGTTGTTGTATCCACAAAGTTTCGGTCGATGTTCCCTTCGACCTTCTTTGAGTTTTTCTTGTCGAAGTCGGTAACGTTCTGGAACTCGGGAAATTTATCGTCGAACTTGTTTGTCTTCATGTCGTAATCGGAAACTGTCTTGGAATTTCGAACCGAACACTTTATTCACTCCAGCGGGGCAGGCTGTTCTCATCCGTTAAACCTGACCAGGTACAAGTTTTAAGCTATGGTAAGTATTCTATGTTATTATCGCTTGTGGTCAGGATCGAACCTGCAACCTATTGATGATTGTTACTTAGAATTTTATTAACTAAAAATCTGTTGAGCCATGTGTTGATCATCTAATTATGACGTGAATGCTGTCGAGTTCGACTAGAAGATTTCCAAGTTCGAAGAAATAATCTCATACAGATGAGAAAATTCTATCATTAATGACATATAGCATGGTTGAAATTTCTATAAATAAACATTAGTATATCAATATTGATTATTTGATACCAGTTATTTATATTTATTTCCTGTTTATCAATTTTTCACACTTTTATTTTTAGACATTTTCAAATGTTGTTTGAAAATGTTAAGTACAAAATCTTTTTATTTATTTTTATTTCTCCACCTAATACTTATATCTGTTTTCGTGTACCAGGAAACGTTAAATGTTACAATAGTTTAGGATTTATTCTCCAAAAACCAAATAAACTAACAAAGTGTTAATTATTTGAGACATAGTTATATTTTCATCATTTGATCTGAATAATGAAACCAATTTTCATAACTATCACGTGACCTTTCGATATTCACAAATGAAACAATTTTTGAAAATTCAGTAGACGCAATTTTTTTGTGTTTTCTCTATCATGATTTTCAAAATATTATCATTTGGCTTAACACGCATTATTGGATATATCTAGAACTTGAAATATAGACAATCCTATCAAGAGGTTGATTGGTTGGTTGTATTTTACGGCATGTCAACTCTTGTTGGGTTATTTTATACCAAAACCGTTTTGCTGGTACTTTTTTTTTTCTATTTGAACTCAATGTTTTTAAACATATTTTTCAAACTCATTTTTCCTATTAAGCCCATAGATAGGACACGAACAAATACTAGCACTACGGGTCAGAATGGACCCGGGAGTAGTGGTTATGAAGTGGTTCTCCACATTCCCCAGAACCACAGAATTAGAATTTCACCATCAGATAGTTTAATGTTATACTCATGACAATAAGTCCCTCAGTAACTGCCTTCTAGCACATATATGATAACAGTTGTGGCTTGCTATAAGGTTGGGACACTCATATAGATGCTACGATTTGACGTGACTAGCCGAATGATCGGAGGGGGCTTCTCTGATCGCCGGTCTAGCTTAAGTAAGGGCCAAAGTGGAGTGTCGCATATAATGGACTGCTCAGCCACCAGGGTTGTAACACAGGTCTCTCACCACACACGACCAACGAGTTGCCCAATTGGAGGTGTCTTACCCCTCTGCTGATGTGCAGTCAAATCTTATCAAAAACATTAAATGACCCGAAAAGTGTTGACATGCCATTACAATAAAACAGAAACCAACCAACCAACCAGCGCGTTATGATGCTCATTTATACTTGTAGAACAGGCGATTCTCAGAAAAGATTAGAGGGTGCAGAAAAATTCGCCATTAACCAAATATGGAATACCATTTCCTTTTTTAATAGTTATTGACCCTTTTTTTAAGAGTTATTTGGAGACGATGTGTCGATTGTTTTGAACTACGTGATAAAAATATGGAAAAGCATATAAATTTCATCACTCTCGGTCATTCCCTCTTGAGTATCCGATAACTTTTCAGTATCTCATCATACATCTTAATATATTTCAGCTAATGTCTGTCTGTGTGTTATCGCATTAAAAATGATTAGAGCTATATATATATATGATGATAAATCCAATGTGGTTATTCATGAGCAATACGAGCTAGGTGTTCGGCAAATTAGTTTTTGAGAATACCAAGCCTTGTCGATGATATGGCGAAAAGTTTTGATTTTGAATATTTTTATTTTACCCCTTTACACGAGTAGGATGCGACAAAAGGTCATTTTTAACAATAATATTTGTATATATGTAGTTAACCCCTCAACAATGAATATGATGTTACACAAATTCATTTTAAAGTAAAGTTGGTGGAGTGGTCTATTGTCGGTATATAGGCGAACAGCAAGGCAGTCTATTCCTATTTCGTTTGCGCTAGACCAGGAAGATTGCTTCTGCTGAGGTGGTACGCCACACCTACCATCAGCTCCTTACTTTACCAGACCATACTCTGTATATATCTGTGCTACTCATACTGAGTTAGTGGGGAACCAGGAACCTTGTGATTCCTAGGTGGTGCTGGCCTTTATTCAATTATATCCAAGGTTAAAGGATAATGGACTCGTCGACCCGAGATCAATTCCTGGACGAAACTGTTTGCATTTTATATGGCGCTAATACCCTTGGGAAAGGTATGAATCCAATTCTCCCTCCAGCTATGGGCAAATAGCAGGGCAGACTGGGCTCTTTAACCATGGCTAGGTAACCAGTCTAGGAGAAGGAAAAACTCTGAATTCAAAACTGTTAAACTCCGCTTAAAATATTGATTTTGTGTCACATCCTGCTCGTGCGGAGGGGTTGGTAAATATATATATATATATCCAAGGTTAAAGAGTACACTCTGCTCTAATACTTAACTAACCATAGCTAAAAGGAAAATAATTAGATTCATACCTTTCCCAAGTGTATTAGCCGTATGTGAAAAACAGATTCGTTCAGGATTTGAACTCAGGGCACCGTATCCATTTCGTAATACGATAACCATTACACAAGAACATCTCAATGGAACCTTACTTAATCTCTATTGAGATAGTTAAAACAAACCTGCATTTTTTTATTTACCATATAAAGCATGTATGAAATCATACGAATGTTTTTTAAACAGCAGTATTGTATCTAACAAAGCCTTTTCGAATGATGACTCTGGTTTCAGGCGTAGTTTCGGGGCCGAAGCATCATTATAACTAACCAAAAGGCCTAGTAGTATCTTCTGATACCACCAGATTTATTGGTTTGTTGTCACACTGTACGATTGCCATAACCACGCTGATGTAGTTAAAGCCTTATCTTGGATCGTTATGTATTTTCTCCAGTCGGATAGAGAAAGTCAAAGTTTAGTAAAGATTGCGGATGTTGATTCGGTAATAATTCCTCGGCATCCGACTTTGATAGGAAATACATTCGTTATCCAACCATTTCTAAAACATTGTTCTCGTCGATCTTCATATTTTCCCAACTTTGTTTCCAGTCAAGGTTTTTCCTCAAAAGGGATTGTTAACTGTATTTACGCAACCTATCGGGTCAATTTTAAATCGAGTATAGCCAGTTTGAATTCAAGGTCTTCTTTTTCGTAAACCGATTGCTATACCATGAATAAATAGACCAACGTGTCCTAATATTTAGCCATAGCTCGGGGAATGAAGAGATGAACTCATCTCATTATCAAGAGTATTAGCGCGAAGGGAAACAAATTTGGCCAGAATTTGAACTCGAATCGTGGTGTCCATTTCCTAAGAAAGTAACCGTTAAGCCACGTGTATTATAAAGATACCTAGCTGAGAATCAACTAGCTAGAAACCAAAGATAAAACTTTTTTCCTTTTTCCTATTGACATTTACGACTGACTGGAAAATCATTACTTAATCAAAACACGTCATTTTGACACAAGGATGTTATAAACGTTAACCACTCAACGATGTTTATTAACTCATAAATACTCATATATCATAGTTTCGTGTAATGTCAGCGTTCATTGCTATAATAAAAATTCGGACATTGACGTAGGGGAAAATAATAATATTGTTTTACTCTTATTAATATATATATATATTATATATATATATATATATATATATATATATAGTGTGTGTGTGTGAGTATATATATATATATATATATATATATATATATATATATATATATATTTGTTTATAATATATATTGTTTGGGATTTAGTATGAAGCATTAGGTATAAATATAAGAAACTCAGTTTTTGAATGTCAAGTTTCGTTAAATTTTCGGGTCTGTTTGTGCCTCTTCTTCAGAACAATTAGACAGGCTGATTTGGCAGTCCTGACGTCTGATTTATACTCTGTTGTGACCTTGTTGGGTGGTATGTGGGCGGTCACTCTTAGTGACCTCCTTTCTTCTTTGTTGCCGCTGCTCGTGTTTTTGTTTTGTGTGGTGTTTGTCTTCATTTCATGTATCGGCGTGTTAATTGGTTTGTCTTTAGTATTTTCCTCTTAATAAAATTAGTTATATTTCAGCTTTCTTATCTTGGATTTTATACTCTTATTTAGCTTATCCTCTGGAATTAGCTTAAACGTATGCCATTAAGATGCTTCCTTACCCAAAATATAGGATTTTTAGTAGTAAAATCCTTCTAAAATCATATCCCTATCCGATAACACATCATCAAGTCGTGTTAAAAGTAACATTTCCTTGTCATCCGTACCTATCGACCCTAGCACCTGAAAGGTCCTTTGCAGAGCATCCAGTATCCGTGTACAGCTGAT
>CM042141.1:135536985-135574485 GCA_023376005.1 Doryteuthis pealeii
CTTCCTTTCTTTATCTTTCCCCTACACACTTTCCTTCTTTCTCTCTTTCATTCTTTCTTGTTATATTTTTCTGTGTAGCGTGTCCTTTTTCTTCACTTTGCTTATTTATAATAAAAACGGAATGGTCCATTATTCAACTGAGGCGAGGACACTCATGAGAAATAAGAATTCGGCATTTTTGTATTTCATCTTCCACGATTTGGTCGGTCTTATTTTTAACCAAATGGTGTTGCAAGATGATTATTATCGTACCTCTAAGGAACACTAGTGTTGATATGTAGATATTATGTTTAATATTATGATACCTTTAGTCTCCAAAATAATTACACTTATATATATAGCTGAACAGAAAAACACCAAAGATATTACATACTTCTGGTTTGTTTTTTCACATGATGTTTACATTTGAGATCATTTGAACGAGTATTGGCAAGTTATTAGATCTCAACGAGAGAGTTGATTTAATTGATCCGAGAACGGAAATGTGAATAAGCATAAATATTACACACACACACACACACACACACACACACACACATATATATATATATATATATATACATATATATATATATATATATATATATATAAATGGACAGAGAGAGAGTGGGGGCGAGGCTAAGAGTGAGTAATAAAAGTGATAATACGAATAGCTATCTGTGTGTGTGTGTGTGTGTGTGTGTGTGTGTGTGTATGAGAGAGAAGGCGAAAGAGGGAGATTTTAAATCATATATACAGAATTAGGTTCAGTAATCATTTATGATAAACTAAAGTGTGTATGCATAATTTGGAACAACACACACACACACACACACACATACACACACACACACACACACATATATATATATATATAGTGTGGGTTTGTCACTGTTTCAGCTTTTACTGGAACGGTGTGTCAAAATGCAGTATTATTGGTAGAATGGTCAATATAAAAATAAAGCTGTTATATATATAATAAAATAGATATATAAAGGTTTTACATATTTTTTTATTTGATGACAAAGGAACTGTCACAACCATTTTGGTTTCATGCATGCGTAAGAGCAAACAATCTTCAGGTGACGTTGTTTCAAAGGCATTTAAAACAACGTCACTGTTGGTTGTGACTGTTTCTTTGTCATCAAATAAATAGAAATGTAAAACCGTTATATATCTATTTTATATATATATATATATATATATATATATATAATATATATATTATATATATGGAAAAGAGGAATTAAAGTGATAATTTGAATTGTTATCATTTGAACGACAAGTTATTAGATTATGAAGTAATATCAACTTTTTTGAAACAACCTGTAGTTCAAATTAAAGAATTCATTTTTAGAGAATGTTGATATTAATTTGAGATAAGGCTGGACACAAACTGATAAAAATAAATAAAAATATCTGACAGAAAATGATCGTATCATATTTACAGCTAATCCTGTCTACAGGCATTGGACAACGTTATTTTAAAGTTTCGCTTTCTACAGCTGGACAAAAAAAAAGTGGTATTAAGCCAATAGGATTAGAGTTAATCATCAGATTAAATGTATAAAGATAAATTTATATAAAGATGCGACCATTTTCTGTTTGGTTGAATATTTGGTTTTCGTTGGTTGAATAGTTGTTTGCATTATCTTTAAAAAAAAAGTAAAAGACCAAGAAATGAACAAATAAAATCTTTTTTTTTTTTTTTTTTTGTATCTTTTTTTTTTTTTTTTGCTTAAAAATATAAACGAAAGAATTTTGGTACCGTCAAAGAAGACAGGAAGGAAGGAATGAAGAAAGGAAGGAAGGGAGAAAGAAGAAAGACCGGCGTAATGACAGAACGAAAGACGGTGTGCTGACAGAAAGAAAGAAAGAAAGACGGGGTGCTGACAGAAAGAAAAAGAAAGACTGGATAAGAAAGAAAAGAAAGAAAGAGGTGTGAAAGAAAGAAAGAGAAAGAAGAAAGTAAAGATTGGAAAAAAAGAAAGAAGAAAGAAGAAAGAAAGAAGAAAGAATAAAGTTAAAATAATTAAGAAAGCAAAGGAAAACGGATAAACCTTGTTTAAGCGAACTTTAACAGGATCGAATTCAATTTTTTCTTTCTCCTAAATTGGTTAATAACCAAAGTTAAAGAGCCTAGTCTGTCTTATTATTTACCTGAAGGTGGAAGAAAAATAGTTGATTGCAATTATTTTCCATCTCTTTTCGTGCTATTTGAAATGTAAACAGTCCCGACCAGACATTTGTTATTCAATTCATTTTAGCAAATGAAATAGGTAATTCATGTCATAATCTATCTTTATTTCGATGATAGCAATTTCAAGTAGTTAATATGTAATAATGAATGTTATCTTATTTACGTCATATATATAATATATATATATATAATATATATATATATATATATATATATATATGTATGCGTATGTTCCTTATCAGATCCCCAAAGTATACGCACACACAAAGGCACACTACTTGAGGTACAAAAATATAAAATAGGCTATCAATTGCTCTCTATTTCCATATAATCGATATATATATATATATATATATATATATAATATATATATCCACAAATGTGTAAAAGTATTTATACATATATATATATCGATTATATGAAAATATATAGTAATTGATAGCCTATTTTATATTAATACACATCTAGAAACAGAGCCTGACTTTTCCTTTTTTCTTCTTTAGAAATGCCTAAAATAACCATTAACATAGGTTTTCAGCAAATAATATACACAATCATAAAAAAAAGTAAAATTTTCAGATCAACAATGATATTTTAAGATTCGGATATTCGCTATGATAATCCTTCTGGTTTTATTTCCTTCTTTTATCCACAATGGCTGTTCGTGAAAAAAAAAAGAAAAGACAATATGTCACATGCGATGGATTTCACTCAATTTACAGGAAACGTCATAATGCATTTCCCTCGGACTATATATATATATATATATATATATATATATATATATATATATATTATCCAATTGTCGTTTTAACCTTTTCGTTGCAGTGGCAACAGTAAATAATCCAAAAGTGCTGAATATATTAAAAACGTAGAGCAATAATAGTAATAACAATAATAGTTATATTATTAGAGGAACGGGTCTACCATGGTTTTAATCTATGATAAAATAGAGAAAAATATTTTTGTTGTTCAAAAGGTGATGTTCAAAAATATTCCATTACCTTTTTAACAACAACAGATATTTTTCTCTTCTTTTTATAATATTATCCTGCAGAAGGTTTTATATGAAACCAAAACGCTTAAACGTCGACATAAACATCATGATAAATGCATCTTCTTTGGAAACCCATTTTTTCATATATATATATATATATATATATATATATATATATATATATAGTATGGCACAAAAATAATTAGGCATTTATGTACCGCATTCTCCACTGCGGGGATATTACACAAGGTCACAAGTATAAGGCATCCCGTGAGGATCAAACTCACTATTTAATAGTAATAGATCGGCGGGAATAGCTTGTACGCCAAAACGGGACGCAGAAACACACACACACACACACACACACATATATATATATATATATATATATATATATATATATATTACCAACCCATCCACACAAGCAGACCGGTTACCTAACCAAGGTTAAAGAGCCCAGTCTGCCCTACTATTTACCCATAGTTGGTGGGAGAGTAGGTTTCATACTTTTCCCAAGGGTATTAGCGTTAAGTGAAATGCAATTACCTCGACCAGGATTTGAACTCGGGGCGACGAATATATATATATGCATGTTTGTTGAACTCGACGGACAATTCATGTCTAACGAGTTTCCTACTTATTCATACTGCTACTGTTGTTTAAAATAAACAACAGAAACATGTCACCAGTTCACACGTGATGATGGCACTAAGTAGTGCAGAAAGTACTCGTGTAAGAACATTTGGTGGATTCATACACCAATTCCACCCTAATATAAAAAACGGACGTATATATATAATATATATATATATATATATATATAATATATGTGTGTGTGTGTGTGTGTGTGTGTGCGTGGTGTGTGTTTGTGTTTGTGTTTGAGTATGTGTGTGTGTGTGTGTGTGTGTGTGTGTGTTTGTGAGTATGCATGTGTGTGTAATACGAAAGTATATCCATAAACCTTACCCTGACATGTTGAAGGCTGGATTTTCATTTCAATTTTGACTGCATATTGTTCTATCTTTGTGAATATTCACGTAATTAAGTGCCTTGACAATGAAAGAGATGTTGTTGTAAAATAAGAATTCTGTTTGCGTAAATAAATGTTTCTATAAGATATAGCCTGGGGTAAGACACAAAAACGTTTTCGCATCTGTTCTAGCCGTTTGAAACAGTCGACATTGTTCTAATCTAGATTGTCTGCAACAAAATCAATTAAGTCTTAGAGAGAAAGGAGTTTTTTTTCATTCTTTCTTTCTTTCTTTTCTACTTACTGAAGATACTTACCTCATCTGCACGCCAGGAACTTACCAGGTAATGCAGATACAGACTTTAGCGAAATACTAGCCTCGTTCATGGCTGATATAAGTATTCACCAGAGCTAATGGTCGGCGCATAGACACAGATAAACATCCAGGAAGTTGGAATATCTTTTTTCAAGGCTGATGCGCACGTTCAATTTGGAAGATACATTTCAGCTAACAAGTACTTTCTACTAATGTCTCTCGCTCTCTCTCTCTCTCTCTCTCTCTCTCTCTATATATATATATATATATATATATATATATATATATATATATATATATATATATATATATGCATCTGCTCATTTCATTTACTGATGTTAGTAATTGGCAGACGGCCATGTTTTTTCACAGATTTCCGACGATTTGCTGCTATGAGCCTATTCATTACCAACCGTATATACTCTACTAGAAGTGGCTACCCAGTGTCGCCTGGGTAGAGAAGAGGGATACAAAATTCTAGTGTATTGATTTATTTACTTTTAAGTTTTACAAATGCTAGACATTTTAAGTAGAGTTTCATTGCTATTTCTATGTGCATTTTAATTTTTAAATATATACTAATATAAAACAACCCTTCATAATTTTTGCACAAAAAGCAAGAACTGGTGATATTTAATGTGTATATATATTTATATTATCGTTAATCGTTTTATTATCGTAGTATCCTAAGAACATACATAAATACACACCAACTGTTCTTTATATATGTTTGAAGGCCCATTTGTCACCTTGAAAAAAAAGGCTATTCCATACACGATATATGATTTTGAATATACCAAATCGTACTCTTTTTCTTTACACGAAGTAATTATAGTTTTGTTTAACGGTATATCAAACCTTGTGGTTTATTTAATGTGACATTTTTTTGTATATATGATTTTATGGGAATAGCTTTTATGTATTTATCTGTCGGTATAGCCACTGCCTGGAAACCACAATGTTTTCTAGTTCGATACCGGCCCTCACCAACTCAGCGTATAAGTAGCACATGGATCAGTACCGTATATTAGCTGATGGTTGGTGTGGCACTCCACCTCAGAAGCTAAAGAACAATCTAGATCTAACGCTAGTGAAAAGAGGATAGACTCTGGCTGTTATTGATTTTAGGCCATCCCAAGGACGAGTTTGGTTGAGTGTGAGACAACAGTTGGTAATCAATGTTACTTTACAGGTTTAATTTTGTAGAACTCATTTTTTGCATTATTTCACCAATAGATGGGACTCTAACAGGTACTACCATTTCGAGTTAGGGTGTTCCATGGATTAATAGTAGTACCCCACACTACCCAGATGTCCGGAGTTCACTTAGCGCGTTATTGGTACCGCCTTGGCACATAACGATTCTTGAGTGTATGAGGTATCCTCGGGGTGCACTAGGTTACAGGAGCACCAGGAGTACCCCTTCATATCCATTACTCCCAGGTCCACACTGACCCGGACTGGTAGTAGCTTTTAGTGTCACATGAATGGGTTGAACAGAAAAAACATAGATTTAAAAGAAATGTGTTGAAAATGAGTTTTAAAAAGACTGTGTACCTATCAAGAGTGAATAGAGCAAAAAAGTATTCGGCATAAAATAACCCTATCAGTTGACATGGCGTAAAATCCAACCAACCAACCAACCAACCAACCAACCTTCTACTTGTTTTTCTTTTCTTATTTGATTCTTTATCACATATACTTGTGAAGAATAATTAAAGTTCCAATTACCGTCGAACTAGGAACACAAGGCAACAAACGATTGTAACTCAAATACAAACTCGAATGCTACAAAGTCCACTGCAAAATGACAAAGTATATATAAGACTCCACAATGTCATTCAAATCAAGCAGTCAAGCAGCAAATCAGAACTCAAGGAGTGGAATCACCCAAATCACCCAGATTCATGAATGGATCATTCTTGATTCCTATTTATACCAGCTGTCCTGGACACTGCTGGAGTTGTACTTAATTAGCTGCTGTTATTAAAACCAACAGTAGAATAACTGACTTCAATAACTTGGATTGTGTATATTTCCATTTTACTCTTTTTTTTATCTTGATGCTTTTAATCGCATTTTAAGCCAATTCTCTTCCATCTAATCCCCCAAGAATAATCATTTCTATGCCCATCTCTATATTAAAAGAAAAATAAAATGAATAAGAATGAAACAGACAGACAGAAAAATAAAGAACTTAAAAAAAGAAAAAAGAAAAATAAAGAAAAATAAAGAAAAATAAAGAATTTGAAAATAAAGAAAAATAAAGAATTTAAAAAATAAAGAAAATAAAGAATTTGAAAAAGAAAAATAAAGAATTTGAAAATAAAGAAAAATAAAGAATTTAAAGAAAAATAAAGAAAAAATAAAGAATTTGAAAATAAAGAAAATAAAGAATTTAAAAATAAAGAAAAATAAAGAATTTGAAAATAAAGAAAAATAAAGAATTTTGAAAATAAAGAAAAAAAGAATTTGAAATAAAGAAAAATAAAGAATTTAAAATAAAGAAAAATAAAGAATTGAAAATAAAGAATAAGAATTTGAGAATAAGAAAAATAAAGAATTTTAAAAATAAAGAAATAAAGAAAAAATAAAGAATTTGAAATAAAGAATTTGAACATAAAGAAAAATAAAGAATTTGAACATAAAGAAAAATAAAGAATTTGAAAGAAAGAAAGAAAGAAAGAAAGAAAGAAAGAAAGAAAGAAAGAATATAACACAACAGAAAAATGGAAAATTAAGAAATTTAACGAAATAGGAAGGAAAGAAGAAAATAAAGAAGTAAAAAAAAGTAAAGAAAAGAAAAGAAAAAGGAAAATTAATGGAAAAAAAAGAGAGGGTGACACAGACAGACAGAAAGAGAGAAAGAGAGAGAGAGAGAAAGAGAGAGAGAGAGACGGAGAGAGATAGAGAGAGAGAAAGAGAAAGAGAGACAGACAGATAGAAAGAGAGACAGAGACAGAGAGAGGGAGAAAGACAGTGAGATAGGTGGATGGGTGGGGATGGGGGGAATGAAATAAGAATGAAAGAAGATAACGAAAAAGCAGAAATCTCAAGCAATGTGTATTTATTTCCTGATTATTTATTTCAAACAGAAAACACCTACGTTCTCCTGTGAAATGTATTTTCCCATTGAAGCTTCTTTTTTTCTTTCTCGCAAGGTATCATTAAATCGTTTAATTTTGAGTAACCCAATTCACATTTGTTAGTAAATTGAAGATAAAATCTGAATTAATCCACTTGATTTATATTTAACTTTTTTTTCTTCTTCATTTCAGGTAAGTATACAACATAATTGGACATTTTAATGAATGGACGACTTAAAAGAGACGCCAACATCTCAACGAGAGAGAGTTGATTTAATTGGTCACAGAACGGTAATGTAAATAAGCAGACCTATTTAACACAGACACACACGTACATACACAGACACACATTATTCATATATATATATATATATATATATATATATATATATATATATATATATATATTCATCTACATCCATATGTGTGTGTTTGTTTAACGGCTTTTGAAAAACTTAATTATATCTTAATAAATATTGTATTTATTATGAATTAAAACGTGTATAGATATTCGGGGGCAGCCTATATATATATATATATATATATATATATATATATATATATATATATATATATATATATATATATATATATATATATATATATATATATATATATATATATATATATATGAGAGGATATATTATATATATATATATATATATATATATATATATATATATATATATATATATATATATATATATATATATATATATATATATATATATATATATATATATATATATATATATATATATATATATATATATATATACATGATGTGGATAGATATTTGTATGTGAGAGATAGACAGAGGAATAAAAGTGATAATACGAATAGGTATTTGTTTGTGTGTTTGAAAGAGATAGATACTGCGAAATATATATATATATATATATATATATATATATATATATATATATATATATATATATATATATATATATATAATTATTCTACTACAATGAAAACGTGGTAGTAAGTTTGTGATGAATATATATATATATATATCAGATTCCAGCTCCATTAATCAACATCTTAAAACGCATTCATGCCCCCCTCTACCTACCGCAAAATTCTAACTGAAAATACACACACCCTCAATAGAGAAAAAAAACAAACAAAAACTTCAAATAATTGAAGCTTTATATATAAAACAAAAAAAAACTACCCTAAACAAAATAAGCTTTGAAGTAAGTCAACATATCCTAAAATGCTTATAAAATTTTCTGCCTACATTACTTCCATTATCCCCCCCTATCACAACCTGTGCCCCTCCAAAAAATCACCACTGCTTTGTTCAAACTACTACCATTCCAAAAATCTCCCACTACTAATTGATATTACCTCCCACTAATTCCTTGCTTCTACTCGTTCTCGTTAAAAACGAGACATGAAAACTATTCCATCGTTTTCCCACCTGAGGATGGCAAAGTGCATTGCCGAAAGCGCTAGAGACGAAACATTCGGTGGACTGGTATACCAATTCCACCCTGACACCAGAAGGATGGCCCGAAGATTAGAACGGATCGGCGAAAGACTTGTCAGACAGGAATTGTCTGTTCAATTCAACGAAACCTGTTTAAAAGAAAAAATGCTGCCTAAATACACGTATATATATATATATATATATATATATATATATATATATAGGATAAATTATTCTACTACAATGTAAACGGGGTAGTAAGTTTGTGATGAATATATGTGTATATATATATATATATATATATATATATATATATATAAGAGACATCATATATCCACATGAAAATTCAAGCATTCATGGATTGAATTAACAAGATATTTTAACGTAGTTTACCATTTACGACCTTGAGCGTATCCCACGTTCCTTGATGAAAAGTAATTGTAACGACAATATCTTGCAATATGTTATTTAAAAGCTTGACTAGAAATATTGTTCCTAGGCAATAGCAATGTAGAGATGAGGATTTCCCGGTTGAAATTAAGGCCAACGTGTTATATTTACGTTGATATAGTGGTGCAAATACTAGCCGAGTGGGTTCTAATGCCTAAAACAATATCTTATTGAATGAAGCATACATATCGTTATATCAGAGTGATTAACTGTACACATCATTGTATAGGTGTAAACATCTCTCTCTCTCTCTCTCTCTCTCTATATATATATATATATATATAATATATATATATATATATATATATAATGTCACGCTAGTAGCACATATATCAATTAAAATCTCTCGCTAACCCCCTATCATTCAGGGTCCTTTGCACAGCATCCAGTATCCTCAACGAGATGGTTAATGTTGGTCTTTGCTGTGCTACTCGTACTGGCATGTCTATGTGCTGGTTTTCGCAGGAAGGCGTTGCTTATGAGTTTGTCCTTGCTTCTCCTTTAGTGTCTAACATGTCTTGTTCGTCTCACTCGGGATGGTTTGTGTGATGGGGGCAGGTGGCCATACATCTCCACCCTTGTGGTGTGTTATTTCTACGATTTTTCTTATGCAGCTCACATCTAGCTTATTCTCTAGGTGCCTCATTAGGGCATAAGTGTTGCTGCCACACACTAATACAGATACAACAACGGCTTAGAAGAATTGTCCCTTTAAATGGGATTTCTATATGATTCATGATTTGTCTATAGCACACTATGACTTTCCTATGCGTGCATTAACATCGCTTTCTGTTGAGGAGATGTTCCTACGTAGATATGTAATTTGCGGAAACAACACATCCCAAGAGACATGATATATATATATATATATATATATATATATATATATATATATATATATATATATACATACCCCCCATATATATATATATATATATATATATATATATATAAACACCTGCCCAAGGTGAATCTCTGATGAACACTCTGGGACAGTCAGCAAGAGGCACATATCTCTACTTGAACTGAGATTCATGAGTTTTAAACAAGATAGTGCCATTTTGAATATTTAGACTATGGTAATTCAGGCTTTTAGATTTATGTATCTTTTAGTATTTGGAATACACATCATAAGTGTGCGCATGCATGAACACACACACACATATATATATATATTATTATAATTGAGATTATGTAACTGTCTTTCTCTAACCAAGACTACGTCATACCTAAGGTCACGATTATATTCATAATGTTTATGAAGTAGTCATTATTTAATCTTAATTATCATCTTATCTATTAACGATGTGTCTTTTAAAGTCTAGCCGGGTTAGATTTGCAGTAAAACTGCACAGATTATTAATGCATTTATAACCCTTAAATATGTATCATATCTTCCAAAGAAATAAAGATTTACATAGTATATGGTGGGAATAAATTGCACAATTATTTTAACAAGAGTGGGTTTAATAAATGTTTATTTAGTGTTACTGCTTTCTAATACTATCACGGTATGAAACGTATTAAAAGCAATTCTATATGTAATTTTATAAATAGTTCAAAATATCATTAAAATAAGTGTAATATCTTTATATCGGTTCTTATTTAGTTTTCTTAGTATTTCTAATTTAATATAATATTCTATTACATTAAACTTGAGTACTTATGCCCTGGGGCGGATACATTTGGCAGAATACATAATTGAGAGTGACTTTCCATTTTTATTGAAACTTCAAAATTTCCAACTTATTATTGTTAATATTTCGTATGCACTGATATATATATATATATATATATATATATATATATGCCCCGAGCACAGTATCTAAAACGGATGTACCGGAAATGGTTCACAGCTAACCTACATCTATTTGCATAAGGTAGCCATGTTTCATTTAATATGTACGGACAGAAAACTTTTCGTTGAACGAATGCGACGTTAAGTGCAAAGTGAATATCTCGATATTTTTAAGAGTCCACCATTGACATCTCTTCAAATCTAATTTGGCATCTTCGAGCCAATAAGAGAAAATCATCAACTTTCTTTTCTTGTACAAATATGGTTGGACTTTGCTTGATAATTATGGAAATGGACACAAACCTTCTGGGATTCTATGATTATAAAAGAACGCGCAAGAAATACAAGAATTAAGGAATGAGGCATGCTTGGCTAATTTTGAAATTTATATGATTTTTTTCTCATAGTTTATATTTTTGGATTTATAATAATCTTTAAAGAAGTGTAAAAAGATAAATGCCAATTAGGTGAACTTTCCAATGGGAATAACAACATCTAACTTTAAAAGTTGTAACTTTATTTTTCTTCCTAGGGTTTCGGCTTTTGCCAATTACCTCAAAAATGACCTTGGCAATAATTTGAAAATTAAATTCATAAGATATATATCGATCAAATAATTGTTTTTTTCTTCCTAAATTGCGAAAACTGAAGAATTTAGAGGATCATTATTTAGACTAGCTAGAATATGCCCCCACCGTAAGTATCAAAGTTTTAATGTAATATCAAATTATAAAGATTAACGAAATGAAATAAGAACTCATATAAAAAAGTAAAAGAATGAAAGAAAAGAAGAGGAAGAATTAAGAGCAAATAAGGAAAAAAAAGACAAACAAAAAACCGGGAGAGAAGAAGGAAACCATAGAATATTTTTAAATTGCGTGAAAAAAAAAAAATTAATGATTAAAACTAGAAAGAATATACGCCCTTCGCCGGGCATAAATATTTAAGTTTTAATATAATTAAATAGATTAAATTAGAAAGACTAACGAAATTAAATA
This sequence comes from Doryteuthis pealeii, assembly GCA_023376005.1. Lineage (NCBI taxonomy): Eukaryota > Metazoa > Mollusca > Cephalopoda > Myopsida > Loliginidae > Doryteuthis > Doryteuthis pealeii. The sequence goes on from CM042141.1 coordinate 135,549,212, forward strand.
AGAACCCATATAAAAAGATTACACTTATTTTAATTATATTTCAATTGGTTTTTATATAAAATAATTCATGTCATGGATTCTGATAAGTTGGAGAATAAAAGAATAATATTAGACACTAACTAGTTATTTATTAAACCCGTTTTTGTTAAAACCTGTATGCGAGTTATCCACACATTATGTAAACATTTATGTCTTAGTGATATATAAGACACATTGCATGATTTTTAACGCACTGATGGCATGGACTGTTTTGATGCAGATGTAATTAATATTTTCGTAGAGACATCGTTAATAAATAAGATTTATTCTATGCATTAATGATTTTGACTATAAAATAAGTCCTCATTGATGATAAACTTACCCACTTCATGTGGATATTGTAACGTAAGCAGTGATATAGTTTTGTCTACATACATATACCAAATCTCCATTATAATGAGATAGTTCTCTTCAAAGTTTCTCAGAAAATCGTTCAAAATATAATACTAATTTCATAAGATAACCATGCTTTAAAAATATAGTGAGAGAAGAGACTTACGTCATGGAGCAAAGCAGGTAAGTACTTAACTCGCATGTAGGTTCATGATTTAGGTGAGGTGTTGCCAAGATGGCCGAAAAACAATACATATTGTTTTCCTTTGCTGCAGAGAAAAATGGCTCACACCCAGAGAAAACGGATGTGACAAAAAAGAGGTTCGCGCTAGGAGACTAGTTCATTCTCTACATGCTGATTTGTCTGTCCAACCAATAAAAAACGAGCTACAGCAATATAAACGCAGTTTAGCCTGAGACAGAGATTTCAGTCCTAGTGACAAGAAGGAAAGTGTTAAATAATATTCAGTGTAAAGTTATAGTGCCTCCGTTAACTATAAAAATATAATTTTTCTCTGAATTTTTGAGATGAGGCTTGATATTTGGATTATTCGGACTATTGTCTTCATCTTTATTGTTATCTGTAGAACGTTTCAGATGATGTGCTCTCCGTCCTTCTTCAATTTTTTGTCGAATTTGGAACCTTCTTTTCGAACTGGGGAACCTTCTTTTTTCCAACTCGGGAACCTTCTTTTCGAACTCGAAAACTTTCTTGTCGTAATCGGGAGCCGTCAAGGAACTTTGGACCCAACCCTTTATTAGATCCTGTACCCTAGCTATGATTAGAGGAATGAGAACAAGATACCCGGGTGGATGAAAAAAGGGTTGGGTTTAAAGTTCCGTGACGGCTCCCGATTACGACAAGGGTTTTCCGAGTTCTGAAAAGGAAGGTTCTCGAGTTCGAGAAGGTTCCCGTGTCCAGGAAGAAACAACTGAGAAATGTCGGGGGGCACGTCAGTCGAAACGTTTTTCATATAACAATAAAGATGAGGACAATAGTCTGAATAATCTAAATCATGGTTTTCGTAGAAATACAGCCACCTAGATTATTATGAATGAAATAAAGTTTTAAAATTTCATTGAACTAACACAGAATTGGGTTGTTTTAAAGTTAACGTATATTTTTATCAGCAAATCTAACAAAAATAAAGAAAGCATCAGATAAAAAGGATTAATGTAAATTTAAGTTTTGTGGCGCATTAGAATTTTGGGTGTTATCTACCATAGTTTTCCTTTAAATTAATTTTAGACTGTGTAATCTCATTAGACTGTCTAAATTTTTTTTTAAATTGTAAGAGAAATATTTCATAAACTGTGTAAGTTTTCGCTATCCAAAATCCAATATAATCTGTCCAATATCTTAAGGTTTCGCGTTACTTTCTCAAGAAATGGTGCTCAATATCGGTCATAGAGCATATGTAGATTTAAGTTCTAATAGAATCGAGCCACCAGTACTTAGTGACTGTCAGTTTTAGGTGTTGTAAATCCCTTTACTGTTGTGTGAGACATGATAGAAAGAGTTATCTAGTTCGTGTAGCATTCGAGATTTGCTGTTTAGTTTATATACGTGGTTATATTATATTAATCTTCAGATTCTTCTATTATGTTAAATTAAATTATTGTATTTTTTATTTATTCAATTCACACCTTGCAAGTTTTTCATACCACCTTAGCTGGTGTTCTTTCACTGAAGACCGAGTGACAGTAAATCTCTTCTACTATATATAATAGGTTTTTTTTTTTGCTATTGAGGACTGGTGTTAAACTCTATCTATATATCTGGAGCTCTGAGGAAATGTGGAGTACCCCTTCATCACCATTACTCTGACTCTGGGTTGTGGTACATTTTTAGGTCCCCATCTATGGGCTAAATAGAAAAATGAGTTTAAAGAAAATGTGCTTAAAATGAGTTTAAAAAATAAAAATTGACTACTTCGCCTGAATGAGTGTTGCGTAGCGTCTTCTTTGCTACTCTGTATCGTATACGTTGCTGGTATACTGCAGGGCTAAATCGGCGTACGTATCGTAGCGGGTATCGTCACTATTCCTAGACGATATATGTAGTGGTCGCTTAATGAAATCACAACACATGAGTATAGAGGAGGTTTGACTTTATTTCTTCTTCTCGGCTGTACGTGGTGGGCGGCGAGCTTGACAATGAAATGACCGAGGGTTGACAATGACTTCTACTGATGCTGGGACGGTGAGGTAGAGGGGGCTGGTGGCGTCTCACCGCCCTTGGCCGCGGCGGTGCGTGACCGCATCGGTCACTCCGTTTTCCGTTCGCTGTCTCTCTGGGGTCTGTTCACTACTGACTGTCGCGTCGGGTCGAACTGTCTTGCCTTTTGTATATCTCAAAACGCCTACGCGTCTCCTTTGTTCGCGTTTTATCAACGATCAAATCTATTTCCGGCATCTTAACCCCTTTGTCATTTTTGTCGTCTTTTCTTTGCTTTGTTTAATCTAACCGGAAATTCCTATTTCCGTTTGTACAATATCCAACAATGAGTAAAACAAAACATGATCGGTATAAAATAACCCAAAGTTTGACATGTCGTAAAATCCAAACAAGAAACCAAAAAATTGATCTCAGAACGCCTACGCGTCTCCTTTGTTCGCGTTTTATCAACGATCAAATCTATTTCAGGCATCTTAACCCCTTTGTCATTTTTGTCGTCTTTTCTTTGCTTTGTTTAATCTAACCGGAAATTCCTATTTCCGTTTGTACAATATCCAACAATGTTAAAACAAAACATGATCGGTATAAAATAACCCAAGGTTTGACATGTCGTAAAATCCAAACAAGAAACCAAAAAATTGATTCCTGATAAGGCTCAACCATCTATACTTCAAAGACGGCCCTGTCCATATTCTTTCGTGTGGCTATTTGCCTTGCCATTGCATTTTTTTTAATAGCACAAAATTCTAAATAGTTTTCTGTTGTCAGGTTTCTTTTTAATTACCGACACTGAAACAAGAATCCTTTCTGTTTAAAAGATAAAAACAAAACTGAAATTCAAGCTTGGCTTTCGTTTCAAAAAGAAGATTTTTTTTTCACGAGCTTTCTTTGATAAAATGTGTTAATTGTATGAAGAAATTCAAGTATGAGATATTTCACTTACTTTTTATAAACAATATTTATTTTCACTTCTTTTTCTTTTTCAAACAGTAATTAGAATATACACGTTCATAATAACATAGCAGTATCTACATATACGACTTAAAGAATGTGGATACGAAACGAGGAAATATTATTTTATAACAAGGACTTTTATACAAAAGTGATGAAAAAATAAAACAAAAATAAGAATCCATTCACAGCAAAATAAATATACATATTTATTTATTTATATGTCTTATAACCTGTTAAATATCATTTCTCAGATAAGTAAAGTTGTCGTCATCGTTACCTAAAGTCGGTATCAGCCAGACAGCGAGGGAGTCTATCCCCTTTTCACTAGCGTTAGACCAAGGAGATTGTTTAGGCGTCTATAGCGGATCGTCACACCTATTATCAGCTCCATATGTTACCGCACAGATCCCTGTGCTACTCATACTCTGAGTTGGCGAGGACCGGTATCGAACCAGGAACCTTGTGGTTCTTAGTCTGACACTCTACCGACTGTGCTAAACCATGTTGCTATTATATCATATTGTATATAATAGATACGGATCGTAAATAAATCAGGAATAAATACGTCCACCAAGTGTGTACAAACACGTAACCTAGTCAATTTACCATTATTGTACGTCTGTTAGTATTATATTATACCAAAAAGGTGTGACACATTATTGAACCATTGCGTGTACCAGCAATACATTAAAAATTGATGCATTAAAGAAAATGTGGCCACGTCAGTGAGGAGAAACTTCCATTTGTGCCAACGTTGGCAAAGTGTTAACATGCATATGTACATAGAATAATATTTTCTTTCTTTCTTTCATTCATTTTTCTTTCTTTCATTTTTCTCTGCCGAACACTCCCCCACATACAAACATGTGTTCAATTCCTTTCGATGTTTCATTTCTTGACGGTTTGCCGCCTGCTTATACACAAATACTGGAATACGGATGCACACACGACCAATACGAAAAATACAAATACCCACACAACCAATCCATCCCCCACACACAACCAATGCAAAACATAAACACACTCATAACCAATACAAAACACACACACACCAATACAAAACACGCACACAACTTATACAAAACACATGCACACAAGGAAAAAAAAACACACACAACCAATTCAAAAACACCACACACAGGCAGACAACCTATTCAAAACACACATACTCACACCTTTCCCCCCCCAAGAAAATACGCACACCTACTCAACCAATGAAAAACACCCCCACACATACGACCAATACAAGATTCACACATACACAAAACCAATACAACACACACATACGCACACACAACTAATACAACACACATATACACACAACAACTACAACACACACATATACACACAACCAATACAACACACACACATGTACACACAACCAATACAACACACACGCATATACACACAACCAATACAACACATACACACACAACCAATAAACACACACACACACAACCAATAAACACACACACACAACCAATACAACGCACACACACACACACACACACATACACAACCAATACAACACACACACTCACAACAATAAAACACACATACGCATACACACAACACATACAACACACACATACATAAACACAACCAATACAACATACACATATACATACACACAGCCAATACAATACACACACAGACATACACCCAGCCAATACAATACACACACAAACATACACCCAGCCAATACAATACACACACAGACATACACATAACCAATACAATACACACACAGGCAATACAACACACACACACAACACACACACAGACATACACCCAGGCATACACCCAGCCAATACAACACAGACACACAGACACACACACACAACCAATACAACACACACACAAACATAGAAACAACCAATACAACACATGCACAACCAATACAACACATACACACAGCCAACACAACACATATACACATAACCAATACGACACACACACACACGCACGCACGCACGCACATATGACCAATACAAAACACACACACACATACAAACATGTATTACACTGATCTATTTCCCTTGTTATTCAAATCCTTCCAGTGTTTCACTCTCCTTTACCGGTTTGTCGCCTTCAAATACACAAACATTGCTAAACACATGCACATTCCAATGCCGAAACAAGTGCGCACGCGCAGTTCTTCTCTTCTCCTTCATTTGTTTCTTTTCTTCCTTTTTTTTCTTCTATTCTTACTGTTTTCACTTTCATCCCCCCACCCCGCCTGTTCTGTGCACAAATAGAAATAATGGCACATGATCAACGATGCTCTAGGGTCTAATGAGTCGGAATCAAGCGATTTATTTACAAAAGCAGATGAAAACTGATGAACGACACGTGCCAAACTCCCTTTTCAAAACCGTTGGCATCGCCCAAAACCAACAATACTACCCAACCCAACCCCTGGACTGCTCACTTCCTACAAAGTAACGAAAGACCTGAGCCCTTTTAATTTGCTACTCCTACTCAGACCCAAATCCATATTGGTTACGTTGAAGTTTTGCATAAAGCAAGGAAGAAATCAAGTTAGTAAAGTCTGGCAGAAAAGAGATCACCAAAACTTATCTATATTTATATGTAAATTTACTCGACGAGGCTTGTGTTTATACTCAATATAGATGAGAACAACAGTCCGAAATATCATAATTATTCAAAATCTTTTCTTTTAAATTGACGGTAGAGCTATAGTGTATGTTTCTTTAAATGATTCAATGGCATATCAACGTTGATTTAATGGCATATCAACATTTGCGGTTTATTTGATGCCAAATAGAAAAACAGTAGTGGTAATTGTTCAAGTGGAGAGATCAGGTAGTTAATACCTTTCACAAGAGTACTAGTCCGAATGTGAACGTAATAGCGTGACTGCATTTCGAACCCACAGGCCAGCATTAGCCACTACCATACGGTAGTCTGCCACTAGAGTTAGATGTTATATTTATATTAGTTCAACCAAAAGTTAATGATATTATAAACAAGGTTTGTTTAGAATTGCTTTTTGCCGATAATTTTTGGGAGAATAAGTGCTTAATTGGAGTCGGACCTAATTTTGAAAATTAATTAATTAATAATGAATTAGGCGGGAATACCTATTAAATGTATGGCTAAACAAATCGAGAAAAATCAATCTCTGTATGTACATTTCGGCCTATTAGGCCTCATCAGCAGAGCTATAGATCGGAAGACCGCCCTGTGCGTGATTTGAAACCGGACTGCCAAGCTGACAGGCCGATCCCATAACCTCTACAGTAAACGGACCTCTTAGATTTTATGATTTGTTTAGAGTAGGTTAATATTCCCTTATTAACGACGATATGATACTCATAAAATTATATATATATATATATATTATTATAAGAGGTCAAACATAATATATATATATATATAATATATATATATATATATATAATATATATATAAAAATCCCTGGCACATGGTCAATTCTTTAAAAGGTTTCAATGCAGAGAATATATCTAGGAAAAGCAAAACTCTGACCAAACCTACTAAACTTCGCTAAATAAATTGACCTTGTGTGCCACACCCTGCTTGTTCAGAGTTGGTATATATATGTATAGATATTTAGTTTTAGTGTATGATTCGCACCCCTAACCTTAGGGCTGGACATTATAGTAAGATTGCGCGTGTTATATACAAATATTTACGATATATACATACCTGGCCCAGGTATGTGAAATAATTAACAGCGTTGATCAAGGGGGCTATCCCCCAGGCAATACCGGGTCCCTTGATTTAAAGGGCAGGGCTGGGTTTATTGCCCAGTGCTTGAGGCGCATCCATTGGGGGGAATGCTGATGGGATCAACGCATTTTTGCACCTACCACCCATGAGTCTCGGCTCGTGGGTGGACCCATAATTAAAATGTTCTTGTGTCACATCCTCATAAGTGGGATGTGTGGTAAGTACCCTTACGGTAGTTTGCATTTCCGGTTATTTAAATTTGGCAATGTTTCTTGTGCTTAAAATTTACTTAAGAAAACTATTTGTTTCTTTTTTCGTTTTCAAGGTCAGCTATTTTTATTTTGTCATATATATATATATATATAATATATATATATATATATATATATATATATATATATATATATATGTCATATTCATTATATATAAATATATATATATATATATAGCCGTAACCCAAATAATTTTGAAAACGATGATCATGTGTACTTTTATGCGTACACTTATCTGATATTTTTTTAAAGGATGGATAGAAGTTGGGACAATATATTGATGTAAAATGGAGAAAGAAAGAAAAAGTAAGTTTTGTCCGTTTGGGGAAAGGATAAAAAAAAAGAAAAGATAAATGGATTTCTGAATTCAGAAAATAAGTTTTCATTTTAAAGTGACATATAATCGAAGTTTCTAATTAATACCGTCAAACAAGAAATATCTCAATAATAAGCATGAATCAAGGTAATGTGCTAAGAATATATATATATATATATATATATATATATATATATATATATATATATATAAGTAATAATAATATTAATAATTATGAAGCGATTCATTTTTTGCACATAAAATTAACTTGCGACTGAGCAATCATTACTTGTCTCTCGCTTTCATAGTCTCTTAAAGGGACAGAATCCCAGAAAAACACAAAGACAATTGTGTTTTACACAAGTATAAAACAAACATACGTTTTCAATTAGCTGCCTTCAGTGTTGTAATATATATATATATATATATATATATATATATATATATATATATATTTGGATGTTTGTTTATTTAGAAACGTTGCTGAATAAAGTATATATTAAATTTTTACTTGAAGGCACTTACAACGCATGTATCGAGCCATCCTTTGCTGGGATTACACTTGTCAAGTTCATTTTCTATAAGAAAAAGTATCGAATTTTATGCGATACATGCGTTGTAAGTGCCTTCAAGTAAAAATTTAATATATACTTTATTCAGCAACGTTTCTAAATAAACAAACATCCAAAAATCTTATTCACTTCGCCGAAGGGCATACGGTCTGTTTGTTGTTATTATTCTCTCAATAACGCCCCCTTACCTATTATGGTAGAGGCGTGTAGTAGTATCATTTTGACAAGCTTAATTTCGCTAGGATGGTCAGCTGTGTACTGTGGCCGAGGCGATAAAAGTGTTTCACTAGTGTTTCACTGTGTCTGCTGAGGTCCCGGTTTCGATTTCTGTCGGAGGGAAATCGTTAGTATATACCGCTGATGAGACTTAATAAAGTCGAAACAGTCTGTACGGTATTCTACACATCGAGCCATCCTTTGCTGGGATTACACTTGTCAAGTTCATTTTCTATAAGAAAAAGTATCGAATTTTATGCGATACATGCGTTGTAAGTGCCTTCAAGTAAAAATTTAAAATATATATATATATATATATATACCAACCAATGAGCAGGGTGTGGCACAAGACCAATGTCATAAGCGCAGTTTAACAGGTTTGAATTCAGAGTTTTCCTTCTAGACTGGTTACTTAGCAGGAGTTAAAGAGCTCAGTCTGTTTGCATTTCAGATGGTGCTAATACCATTTAGCAAGGTATGCATCTAAATGCTCTCACTTCAGCTATGATCAGTAGGACAGACTGGGCCCTTTAATCGTGGCTAGGTAACCAGTTTAAGAAGAAATACTCTGAATTCAAAGCTGTTAAACTTCAATTTAGAAATTTATCTTATGTCGCATCCTGATCGTGTCGAGGGGTTGGTATATATATATATATATATATATATATATATATATATATATATATATGTATGTATATATATAATGGTTTTACACTCATAACTTGAAGTTTCATGGTAATCCAATCATCAGATGAGTTCAATGGTTGAGATCTTAAAAACCAGTCGTGAAATGCTTGAGATTTTAAAAACCAGTATTTTTTTTGCGTTTATATGAAGCATTTCCCGCGATGGGAAATATAAAGCTAAAAATTGTTTTTTTTAAACTGTGGCTTGTTTAACGTTTATGTGACGTGGATCGTGTTCACGTGATGTAATGTTATGTGAACTGGTTTTTAATATCTCAACCATTGAACTCGTCTGATGATTGGATTACCATGAAACTTCAAGTTATGAGTGTAAAACCATAATATTACCATTGATTATAAATCTGCTCTGCTTTATTAGCATTAGGCACCTTTTCATGCCAATACTTTTCTCATTTTTTCATTCACTATTCATATATATATATATATATATATATATATATATATATATATATATAGAGAGAGAGAGAGAGAGAGAGAGAGAGAGAGAAATCCATGTATATATTAGGTTCCTGTAATATCAGCTGTCCATTATTATATCGATGCTCCTATTTAGGAAGTATTAAACGGTTCTAGAATATGTTTAATGATCAAATCCATTGTATTATGGATTTATGATGAAAGAAATGTTGTTCAACAGTAATGAATCCCGACCCTATTGTTCTTATAGGAACCCCAACCATTTTAATCATATGTGTGCTAGAAGGCGGTACATTAGGGTCTGTTTAAGTCCTGGTTATGACGTTAAACTCTAACTGATGGTGAGGTTGCAGTTCTGTAGGTCTGTGGAGCACCTCTTCATCTTCGAGTATTAATGTATAGATAATTTTGCGTTTCCCCCTCTCTCTTTCTTTCTCCTACCTACACTCTTTATTTATTTATTTCTTATATTTTTCTTTGTAGCGTGTACTTTTACTTCCCATTTTTTCTTTATAATAAAAACGGAATGGTTCATTATTAAAATCATAAGAAATAAAAATTCGGTGGACAAGGGACACCAGATAATCTTGATTTGTATTTTTGCATTTCATCTTGTACTATTTACACTGTCTAATTTGTAACCAGAAGTTGCAAGATGATAATTGACGGAAGGTTTAGGAACACACGTATTAACATATAGATAATAATGATAATCGCAAGCTTAAATTACTTATTATATCTATCTATCTGTCTATCTATATATCTATATATATATATATATATATATATATATATATATACCAACTCCTCCGCACGAGCAGGATATGACACAAGGTCAATTTCTTAAGCGGAGTTCAACAGGTTTGAATTCAGAGTTTTCCTTCTCCTAGACTGCTTACCTAGCCATGGTTAAAGAACCCAGTCTGCCCTGCTATTTACCCATAGCTGAAGGGGAAGTAGGATTCATACCTTTACCAAGGGTATTAGCGCTCAGTGAAATGCAATTACCACGTCCAGGATTTGAACTCGGAGCGACGAGTCCATTTCCCATGACTTTAACCATTATACCATGCGCTTCCTTTATTATATCTATATAAGGCTATTTATGCTTTTTTTCCATCGACAATTAGTGAATTATTAGAACTCGGTGACGTGCTAACAATTTTTAGAATGTTTGCTTAGAAAATATCATCGATTGTTGCGTGGCGAAAGTTTGGCGGGAAAAGGGTGAGTATTAATCATAAATCACACAGACAGATCACCAAGATAATGAAGCCGGAATAATAATGAAGATATACAAGTAGATATAGAACACCGAAATCAAAGTCAGCAAAAATACATTCAACAAGGTGTTGTTCATATTTTGTTCATCTATATATTTATACTCGTGTTCCTTAATTGTATCTTGTAATTTTTTTCTGTTTTTACACATAAATAAACAAACAAAAACTCCATATTCTCGAAGTTCTATACATTAAGAAAAATAAACCAACTTTAAATAAGATTAATTTTAAATATAGCGGGCACTTCTTAAAATGATTATAACTCATTTTGAACCAATTATTATCCTCCCCATTTCCCACAAGAATAATTAAAGTTCCAATTACCGTCGAACTGGGGAGACAAGGCAACAAACGGTTGTAACTGAAATACAAACCCGAATGCCACAAAGTCCACTGCAAAATGACAAAGTATATATAGGACTCCACAATGTCATTCAAATCAAGCAGTCAGGCAGCCAATCAGAGCTCAAGGAATGGAATCACCCAAGTCACCCAGATTCATGGATGGATCGTTCTTGATTCCTATTTATACCAGCTGTCTTGGACACTGCTTCAGTTGTACTTAGCTGATGTTATTAAAACCAACAGTATCCTAACTGACTTCAATACCTTTCATACAATTTATGTGAGTTCCTCGTACGTACTCCCAGCACTGCTTGGTTGTTTAACCATATTGCGTGTTTAAAACGAACCAGGATTCAAATCATTTACATCGGCTCCTGACGATAGCAACACGGAGTGGTGAAAGTCCTGGAGACAAATGCTTTGGTTGACTTATGAAACCGACCCCAAAAAGATTATAAAAACTCCAGAAAACTAGAAAGAACTGGAAGAAACTAACCCTGTTAGTAGGGCTTACATTACGATGGCTCTATCCCCAGCAGAGTGATAGCCCCTAAAAAAATGAAGACGTATTCTACGGAAGGACAGTAAAGTACATCCAATAGTGAGTCTCTTGTCCAGGAGAACCGGGAATTTGGCGTACTACTTTATAGCCATTACTCCAGAAAACTTTAAAAGATCGAGAAGAAACTCGTCAGACACGTGATGTCCGTCGTGTTTAACACAACATGCATAAAGAATACATTTATATACTTCCTGATAAAAATTCACGCCCGATCGTTCCAACTAACAAAAAGCGTTTCCGTACTACCCATAACATAACACTTTATCTTTTGCATTTAATTGTTGCTCTTAAGTATCGCAGCTGACACAATACACTTCACTTCTTCTAATGTACTGCTGACCATCAGACGAAAAGATATTAAATGTCGATTTGTCACTCCATATCACTTGAGACTACTGTTCGAAGCTCCTCCTTAGTTTCTTTGATAAATTGGACGTGTGCTTGCCTATTCTTTTAGGAATCGGTTGGCTTTTTTCCAATTCACACGTCTCATGACACCAACCAACTTGAAAAGATGTTTTATGATGGTCACATCTACTTAGCAAATTCAGTCTTACGAGTTCTGACCAGAAACTAAGCAGCCATTAAACATTATTGAAACAAAAAATAAGAATAAAAACAGCCAACCTAGCGCAGTGGCAGTTTACAAATTTCCCAAGCTCTCAGCACGAGACACACAGTCTTCTACATCAATCAAAATAAATCATAAAGAAAAATATCATAATGGAGTTTCGTTGTCTGTCCGTCTGTAATCGAAACTACGCTACTAACTATGGCACAATACCCTCTGGAATTGCGTAAATTCATCAAGGAATATTTAATTTATAGTCAAAATCCTTGATATTCCTATGTAAATCTGTCCCAAAACAGACCGTTTTGTGCGTTTAAAATCCTGCAATGTGTCTTATATATCACTTAGGAACAAAGTTTTACATCGTATATGGTGTGAAGGCGCGTGGTCTAATGGTTAGTCATAGGAAATGGACTCGTCAACCTGTGTTCAATTTCTGGACGAAGCTGTTGGCATTTCACATAGCGCTAACATCCTTGGGAAATGTATGAATCCAATTCTCCCTCCAGCTATGGGTAAATAGCAGGACAGACTGGGCACTTTAACCATGGCTAGGTAACCAGTCTAGAAGAAGGAAAAACTCTGAATTGAAACCTGTTAAACTCCGCTTAAGAAATTGACCTTGTGTCACATCCTTCTCGCGCGGAGGGGTTGATATATATATATATATATATATATATATATATATATATATAGGTGTGGTTTATTTTCCATTCTTTTTATTTTAGTATGGCTTTCCAAGTGAACCAATTTGTAATTAAGTTAATACTAATGTTTTACATAGGCTTACAACTTTCAAGACAGTGATTTTATCTTTTGAACAGTCTAAAGAGGTAGAGAGCAAAATCCGGACTCCAGGGAAGATGACAGACTTGGTGATAAAAAATGTCACAATAAAATAGAATAAAACTTAAGTACAAATAAAATAAAAACGAAAAATCCTTGCAAGCTTGCAAAAACACAATAACCCATTTTACATTCCATTAAAATATCACAATATAGTGCCCTACAAATGTAAATGTATTACATTTTAGAATTTTTATTGGCTTTTTTAAGTGAAAAAAATAATTAGCACAAGTAAAAAAAATCACTAAGATGAAAGCAAAAGTCAAGAACTACGTGGTGTATATGTACTTATCATTAAAACAAATTGTAAAAAAATATAAATTATAAAGCAGAAAAAATGTACTAATGTACATTTCATTATTGTATTTTACTTTTCTTAAATCAATGAATTATGATCATTTTTAAAATCATGAAGTTGCTGAAACATAAAAAGGACACTATTTTTCTTCATTTTTAAGGTTTGATAATATGTATAATTTTTATTGTTTTGAACTATTGTCTTCATCTATATTTTTATATACACAACGTTTGGGCCGATGTGCTCTTCGGCCTTCTTCATGTGTTTCTTGTCGGACTCGGGAACCTTAAACTGCCCAGTTTGATCAATTACTTATACATGATATACATGGATGATGGAAGATAAAGCAAAGGAATAAGGCTTAAGAAAAAATAAGGTAAAAACAAAAAATCATTGCAAGTTTGCAAGAACACAATAATTCCTTTTACATATCATTAAAACACCTACAATAACCTACAAAACTAAATGTGTTACAAAGCAATACATTATAGAATTATTATTGATCTTTTTTTAAATGAAAAATAAATAATTAGCTCAAGTAAAAAACAATAACATAAAGATAAAAACAAAAGCCAAGAATACGTGATGTATATGTACTTATCATTGAAACTAATTGTAAAAAATGTAAACTATAAAACAGAAAAAATCTACTAATGTAAATTGAATTATTGTATTTTACATTACTTATATCAATAAGTTATATTCATTTTTTTTATCATAAAGTTGCTGAAATATAAAAAGGACACTATTTTTCTTCATTTTTATGGTTTGATAATATGTATTATTTGGATTTTCCGAACTGCTGTCCTCAACGTTATTGTTATATACACATCGTTTCAGCCGATATGCTCTTCAGGTTTCTTCCTGTGTTTCTTGTCGAATTCGGGAACCTTAAACTGCCCAGTCCGATCGATTACTTACACATGACAGACATGGCTGATAAAAGATGAAGCAAAAAATAAGACTTAAGAAAAAAATGAAATAAAAACAAAAAATACTTGCAGGTTTGCAAAAACACAATAACACATTTTACATTCCATTAAAATATCGCAATATAGTAACCTATAAACATAAATGTATTAAAAAGCTATGCATAATAGAAAAAATGATTGGCTCAAGTAAAAAAGAAAAAATCCCAAAGATAAAAACAAAAGCTAAGATTCTGTCATGTATTCGTAAAACTGAAACTAATTGTAAAAAATGTAAAGGATAAAGTAGAAAAATATACGAATGTAAATTGTATTATTGTATTTTACGTTATTTATATTAATAGGTTATGTTTCTTATAAAAATCATAAAGTTTATGACACATAAAAAGGACACTATTTTTCTGAATCTTTAACGTTTGATAATTAGTATTATTTTGATTTTTTCAAACTATTGCCCTTATTTTTATATACACAACGTTTGAGCCGATGTGCACTTGGGTCTTCTTCATATGTTTCTTGTCGAACTCGGAAACCTTAAACTGTTCAGTCTCATCAATTGCTTACATATGATATACATGGGTGATAAAAGATGAAACAAAAAATAAAACTTAAGAACAAATAAAAAACAGAGAAATAAAATTTTTTTTAAATCCTTGCAAGATTGCAAAAAACACAATAGCCCAATTAGCTTTACATTAAATTATCACTATATAGTTACCTACAAATACAAATGTGTTACAAATCTATACATTATAGATTTATTTCTCTGAATGTTTGAAATGAGGCTTGATGATTAGTATTATCCGCGTTATTCGAATTATTGTCCCCATCTTCATTGTTATCTGTACAACGTTTTGGCCGATATGTCATCCCGAGTCCGAAAAGAAGGTTCCCGAGTCCGACAAGAAATATCTGAAGAAGGCTGCAGATAATACTAATAATAGAATTATCATCGACTTTTAAAAAGAATAAATAAATAATTAGCTGAATTAAAATGAAATCCCAAATATAAAAACAAAAGCTAAGACTACGTGATGTATATGAACTTATCATTGAAATAAATTGTAGGAAAGGGTAAAGTATTAAGGTAAAAAATGCACTAATATACATTGTTTTATTGTATTTTACATTACTTATATCAATAAGTTATGTTCGTTTTTAAAATCATGGCATTGCTGAAACATAAAAAAGGACATTGTCTGAATATTTGAGGCTTGATAATTTGTATTATTTGATCTGGTATCCTCATTCCTATTGTTATATAAACAATGTTTCGGCTGATATGACATCCGGTCTTCTCAATGTGTTTCCTGGTAAACTCGGGAACTTCTCGAAATCGAGTCCTTCTTGTCGAACCTCAAGAGTCTTCATGTCATAATCGGGAGCCTTAGGAAGACTCCAGAAGTCGACATGAAGTTTCCAGAGTTCGTAAAGTTTTTGGAGTTTGGAAAGAAACTGCTGAAGAAGCCCAGAGGACAGATCTGCTGAAATGTTGTCTTTATAACCATTAAAATAGGGACAACTCTCCGAAAAAAACAAAATAATACAAATGAAAAATCGAGAATTTTTGTTTTTGTTTTTAACAGCAGATCATCATTATGTCACACTGTTAGCACGGATATCCATGACTATCTCTCTCCAACCGTCCCTATCATTCATTGTTCTCGAGAGGTGCCGTGTACAGCGTCCAGTATCCGCGGAGAGATAGTCAATGTACGTCTTTGCAGGACGGCCCACACTGGCGTGCCCATGTGCTTGTTTCCACAGGAGGACGTCACTCATGAGTTCGTCCTTGCTTCTCGAGCAGTGTCCTGCGTGTCTTGCTCCGATGGGTTGGATGATATGGGGTAGGTGACCTTACAGCAGTTTTCTCGTGCGGTGCTGTTTCCACGTTTTGTTTAAGATCGCAAGCAGCATTCTTGTGCAGCTCCCATCTACTATATTCTTTAGGCGCTTCGTTAGGTTCCAAGAACCAGATATATTTGTTTTTAAGAGTAACATTTTTAATACATTGTAAAAATTATATACCGTAAGGATTTGCATTATGAAAAAAAAAAACTTAACAACATTTTAGATTATGTATTTACTATATCCACCAATATCCTCTTCATTACGATCAGTCTTCGTACTTGACTGAATTTTCTTTTAAAATCCAAGTGAAAAGGCAGTTTCTTATATTTTGTTGGCACTCCAACAACCACCTGAGAAAATCATGTGCCAAAATATTTGCATATGTGTCATAAGTGAAAAACATGACTGGAAAACTGGCAAAAGTACAAGTGGGAAAATCTACTGGTACAATGACACCGTATTGACCCTCATTCACTAAGACGTCCATGCGTCTAGATTAGTGGACTTTTGCCAATTATCAAGAGGATTTTTACCAAAAGTAGAAATTGACATTGTAACAAAGAGCTATTATCATCCAAACTTGGAACTAACTGGTGGCAAATAATATGTAGTCAATGTCCTCAAATATATAAAAGAACTAATTCTAATAATCCTGAGTCGTTTACTACTTATTTTTAGCGTATAAATATATATTGTTTTCCAACCATTCTACACAAGTAGGATGTGACACGAGGTCAATTTCTAAACAGGGTCTAGGTTTAAATTTAATTTTCCTTCAATGTTTGACATACGCATGTACTATTAATTAGTGCTGGGCGGTCGTCAGTTATGTTATTACTGTTTCATTGGGGGAGGGGTCATCTTTCAAAACACTGCAAGAACTCACTAGGGATGACCATCCCCTATCGCATCACCACTCTTATTCAACGCTATCAGCTAAACTGGCTTATACAGAGATTTGCCAACGGTTTCTATGCACAGGATTGGCTAATGCTGGAGCCAATCAGTGTTCTGTAACCTAGCCATGGTTATATAACCCACTCTCTCCTAATATTCATTTACAACTGGAGGGAGAGTAGTAGGAGGCATACGTTTCCCAAGGTTATTAATGTTATGTTAAATGCAAACAGCCTCACCCAGGATTTTAAATCGCGTCGAGGGTCCATTTTCTATGACTCTAGCCATTACACCACCGCATATGAAATTTGTATGTAAATGTTACAAATAATATGGGACAGAAGAAGTACTTTTTTCACATATACCATTTGAAAACTCAGATAAATTTGTTTTTCGCTTTTCATGAATATTATGATATTATTTATTTTAGTTGTTCGGAAAAATTTGATGCAATTCTTTTGTTTGGTTATTGGCGGTTTTTCTGGTGACGTTGATAATCGAAAACAGGAACAGCTTCTGCTATTCGTTCCTGGGTGACCTTACAAATTTCCTTGAATGCTCTACCGACTGAGCTAAACTGAACCAATTCTGTGTTAATATTATTTCCTTAAATTACACACACACACACACACACACACACACACACACACACATATATATATATATATATATATATATATATATACCATACAATATATGTTTTGGTGAGCATCTTTTAAATTCTTGTCTAAAATGAGTCGGCCTTGAGTTTAGTATAATCTATTGTAGTAGAAATAGTATGTTACATTAATTGACTGTTGAACTGTTGTACCGAAATCTTTGTTCCCCCTACATTCAATGTCAGAGGGTTTGTAACAGAAGTTAGTAAAATCATCAAACTTATTAAAGGAGTAAACCTCTTGAAACTGAAAAAATTACTAATTCTTGTTGGTAAATAATTTTCTCGTAAAACTATATACATTAGATAAATTCAAATATATATTACTAAACGAAATTATGTAATACTGGGAATGTATTCTTTAAAACTTGTAAAAAAACAATAAGGAGCGTCTAAGGTGGCATATTCAAATATTGATTGTATATAATACGATTCATTATTCTATGTATTGGCGATTTTAGATAATGTGACGTAAGCAGTGACGCAGTTTCCGTTACAGACAAATTGAGACTGAATGTCGATTATTAATAGATATATGATAAAACCGCCATTTTGTGGCTAAAAATTAGGAATCGTTCTTTTTTTTACTCAGTATACTCACAAGCTTTTTGGTTTAATGGTTAGCAAGCTAGATTAGTAGAAATGTTAGCGAGTTCAATGCTCACTGTGTGCCGAATATTTCTGGCTTTCAATCTTATAATATTTTCTTTCAATATTATAACTGAGCTCAACTTTGTAAATAACAAATTATTTTATTACTAGTATGTGACATGATCTCCCAAATTTATCAGGCTTAAAGTAACGCAAACAAGAATATTTGGCTTACATCGGGTTAGCTCAGTCGGTAGAGCGTTCGGCTACAAACCACAAGGTTCCTAGTTCGATACCCGCCCTCGCCAACTCAGCGTATCAGTAGCACAGGGATTTGTGCGGTAAAGTAAGGAGCTGATGGTAGGTGTGGCGCTCCACCTCAGACGCTAAAATCATCTCCTTGGTCTAGCGCTAGAGAAAAGGGATAGACTCCCTCGCTGACTGGCTGATACCGACATTAAGCGGCCCCGACGACTTTACTTATTTTACTTATATAGTAAAATAGTGATCAGCCTCAAATGTTAAACTTGTTGGTGCAAAGAAGTATTCATTTATTAAAGAAACCTTTTGTTTGGGAAGATAATTTACAACATTTCGTTACTCGTAGAAAATGGAATCGGAGATACGAGTTTATATTTTGGATGAGACTATTTGCGTAACACATGGCACTACTTCCTTTGAGAAAGGGAAGCATGTAACAATCCCTTCAGCTACGGGTATATTAGGGCAGACGGGGCTCTTTAACCTCAGTCTAAATGGAAAAAAACTTGAATTCAATTCGGTTCTATTTTGCTTAAAAATATTTAATTAATAAATAAATAAACATTTTGCTAAAATTTGCAATTAAGTCAAAACCTGACCCGTCTTATATATCAGCCAGCCGTTAGCTGCTGAAAATTAGTATACGAATTGTTCAATCTACCGCTCACACTCTCCAATCTCTCACTTTACACTCACAGGGTAAACTAACATATACTATCTTAGAGGTAGGTAATGTTAGAACCGTAGGAAATGTGCTCGTCGGCGCGATTTCAAATCCTGGACAAGGCTGTTTACATGTCACATAGCACTAATACCCTTGCAAAAGGTATGCATCAAACTACTCTCTCTCTCTCTCTCTCTCTCTCTCTCTCTCTCTCTCTCTCTCTCTCTCTCTCTTCAATTATGGGTAAATAGTAGGGGAGATGGGCTCTTTAACATTGGCTAGGTAAATGGTCTAGAAGAAGGAAAACTTAGCTCAAACCTGTTAAACTCCGCTTAATAAATTGACCTTTTGTCACATCCTGCTCGTGGTGGAAGGGGTTGGTAAATACATATATAAGGAGTAGTTAATCAAAATATATATAGAGAGGGGGAAAGTAACTGGCATATATATATATATATATATATATATAGCTTGGCGAACGAAAGTTCATTCGGGTCTCAAACCCGGCCAGGGGTAGATGTTAAGGTATAACTGCACTGATGAGAGGTGATACCTCGAAACTCGTGTCTGTGGATTACTTATTATATATATATATATATATATATATATATATATATATATATATATTTTCTAAATAATTTTCAACATACAAACCTTCTTCCATGTCTGTGTTTTCCATCTTTAGATCTAAGCAAGTTCATATCCATCTATCTATCAATTCTTGGAAGAGGGTTTGGGTAAAGACTCCATCTTTTCATTGTATACATAAGCACACACACGCGCTCCCACACATAGAAACATAAGTTTAAGTTCAGTGCAACTTAGTTACAAATTCAACTGAATTCTTCTTTAAAGTTGGGTTTTATTTCATAACCCAAACTTTCACAAATTCAACACATACAACTGCAATGAAAATACATTAAACTTGACGAATAATGGCATTGTAAATTCTTTACAGAATAGTTTTATTGAAAATACAATACTTTTTCCGATTATGCACTACTGATATGAAAAGTGAATGGAAGTGAATCCGACAGTTTGAAATAAATATTTTTAGAAAATTTATAACATCATTTGTTTGTTTTTTCTAAAACTATTTATTTCACTATTGATATATACATACTTATGTATATATATTATTGCTCGTTCACAGATATTCAACACTCTCTTAATAATACTGTATATATTGGCTGATGCAGTAAGCCTATATATATATTATTATATATATATATATATATATATATATATAGTGTGTGTGTGTGTGTGTGTGTATGTGAGTGTGTGTGTACAGGAGAACCTTGATTTACGAGAGTCTAAACTTATGAGTTTTCCAAGTCAATTGTTTGCTTTGTGTTGATAGCTAAAAAAATTGAGGCCCGAGTGACCTTCACATACGCTTACGTTAATAAGTTCAATAAACCTTTTTGTCCTTGTGTCTTAAACGGCCCGTGGCCGCGCGATTGGGTAACTACATACAATAATTATCTACGAGGAAACGGCCTTTCTGCTTCCAGTATCAACAATGAAAAAATTCTGATGGCTATCTTGCTCCTACAACCAGTTTTAAATACATATCTATCTCAGCTGCAAGGCAACGATCGTGATTATTATGAATAGAGAAAACTGATATCAGCCATAACAAAAATAGATAACATCTGTGCACTATGAGAAGGCAGAGAATCTCGGTTGAGAGTGAAGGAATCTTTATTAATATTTAGGAATCAACTAGACGTGAGTGCTATACATTACACGACGTGGAGGCGCCTAAACTTTTAATATTGTTACTTAATCAGTATTTTTTTTTTAGGAAAGGGTAAATGTTTCACTCAGATAAGCCAGACAGCCTATTTGCTTGAAGGAAAAGTTGCTGATCTAATCTCTCTAACAAGGGGAATTGACTTTGGTAGAGTCCCAATATTTTTTCTGGTATCTCTCCAAAGATTTTAGTTCAAATGAACCGCGTATGTTATTGGTCAATTGTGGTGTTATTGATTCATAAGAAAAAAAAAAAAAGTATTTTTCGATTTGCTCCGCATACCTTAATGACTGAAATGTGCTAATGACTTATGATCTCATTCATTTAAAGTTAGGCATATTCGCATTTTTTTCTCTCTCTCCAAAACTGGTGTTTAGACTGAAACCTACATCACGAGAAATTCATGTCGGATATCGGATAATTTGTGGATCAGTGAGCTGCTTTTCTTTTTAGGGAATTATAGGCAGTCTCTCCATTTAAAGTGGGCGTAATGAGAACTTCAGATTTGGTTTAGTTTCTTTGATTAATGGCATATTAATCCTTGTGGCTTATTTAAAGTCAAACTAAAGAACGATAGAAAAAACGCAAAATGAGCCAAGGGAAAATAATAAAAAAATATTCATAAATATAAAGGTAAATATTCTAGATAAACAAGAACGTTAGGTTTAATCAAGAGAAATTCAGGTATTTTGTGCACCAGTGACCTACTTTGCTTTATATATATATATATATATATATATATATTATATATATATATATATACACCAACCCCTCCGAACGAACAGGATTTGACACAAGGTCGATTTCTTAAGCGGAGTTTAACAGGTTTGAATTCAGAATTGTCCTTCTCTTAGACTGGGTACCTAGCTGCGGTTGCTATTTACCCATAGCTGGAAGTAGAGTAGTTGTATTAATACCTTTACCAAGGGCATTAGCGCTATGTGAAATACAAACAAAAATCTTCCAGGATTTGAACTCGCGTCAACGAGTCCATTTTATACGACTCTAACCATTATACCACGTGCCTCCATCTTTTTAAGGGATGATAGGTTCTCCATTTAAAGTGGGGGTAATGGGAACTTTAGATTTGTTTTTTTTTCTTTGTTTAATATCTGAATAATCTTCGTGGGTTATTTAATGCCAAACTCATTCATGTGAAGAACGATAGAAAAAACGTAATATGAGTCAAGTTAAAAAAAATCTTCATAAGTATAAAGGTAAATATTCTAGGTAAAAAGAACATTAAGTTTATAAGTTCACTCTGAATTGTCCAGTTACACACATAGCACAGCGGATATAAAAGTTCAGTTAATACAGTTCTAAATGACGACCATCTCTAGGTTCAATCCTAGACAAGGGTAATAATAACATAGAATATTTAACATAGTTTAACCCTGTCATGATTAAAAGAATGAGAACAGTCTACACCCGTGGATTGAATAAAGGGTATGGTTAAATGTTCCATGAAGGCTCCCGAATTCGAAGAGAACATTCTCAAGTTCGACAAGAAACACCTGAAGGTGGCCGGAGGGTAATCGGCCGAAACGTTGTGTATATGACAATAACACTGAGGACAATAATTTAAAAAAAATATTGTCAAATTATGTATTCAAGTTACTATTCATTATAGAAATTGTTTACAGTTTTATTGTGTCATTATCTATGAAAACCCAACGGTTTCACGGATCGTCTAGCATCCACTATTTATCTGCACGTTGTTTGTCTAAAAAATATTCTTTGGTATTTTTAAATGAATGGGTTAGCACTTCACTTTTTCTTTTCTTTTTGAAAAAAATGTTTTATTAATCACCATCTTCATCATCAGCATCAACATCATCATCATTTGTCATGAATTAACATTATCGATATTTGTTTAGTCTTGAATTTATTTAATATTAGCGTACTGATCTAAAATCGATAATCGCAATGCGCTAAGAAGGGAGGGGGTGAAAATATTAATAAATGAATAGCAATGTACCCTGAAGAAAATTTTTTATTGATTTTTATGTTACGAAAAAGCTTGTGTGGTGGTCATCAAAATTTTAAATTTAAAACGTTTCAATCAAAACAACAGAGCAGTTTAAATGCAATTTATATTAAAACGGCATTAAATCGACCAGGACGTTTTTTTTTACTTTATTTTTATTTTCATTTTTTAGAAATATTTCTAAATTAAATCGAAGAGAAATATTTTTAACTAAGAATAAGAATTCTAAATAAGAATATGCTATTATTTCTGTCATTTTTGCTTTGTTTGTTATTTATTTTTGTTTACATTTTTATGGAAATTTGCTGAGTTTTTTTTTTAATGATTTTCTTTTTTAAACATAGGGGTCGCTTCATCCTTTCCGACTGTCACCATAGAAAATAACAGGAAACAAATCCAAGTAGAAAAAGTTGATCGGGGGAAAAAAATCAATAAAGAAAATTAATATTTCCCTCTCTCATTTTAAACACTTCCATTATAATGTGAAAGCATTTGCCCATTCCTTTTAACCTTTTCAGTTCAAGGGGTTTCTTTCAATTTGACGAGGGGTTCAACCTCGAACCTTGACCTCTTGTCATATCCATCATTGCGCCAACAGCCCTGATTGCATTATTGAGAAACCGCTCGCATTTTTCTCTGGTGAAACAGCCTCTTGTTATTTCTGCTTCATGATCCACCGCCTTTCAATGAGCCAAATATTTTTGGACAGACTGGTTTTGAAGTATTGACGGATCGTTCAAATTTCAGTTTCAAGCAAAGAGGATTTCCGATTGAAATTTGTTGTTATTTATTTTACTGAGGAATCGGATGGGTTTGATAATATTGAATATTGCAGACTAAGCGATTTTCTGCAATTGAAATTAATTATGGAGCGAAAAATAATGAGGCGGAGATAGAGAAACTTTTGTAAAATGATTTAAAATTGACTGAACGTATGTGGATCTATTACACACACAGTTATGCAAATCATTCATACATACATACATGAAAGAACACACACTTAGGAATACACACCACACATAATCTAACACACATAAATAGTGCGATACTCACACACACACATTTATATATATATATATATATATATATATATAAACATCCATTTCAAATAGACTAAACATAGGTAGATATATTACGCACACAGTTGCAAATCATATATATATATATATATATATATATATATATATATATATATATATATATATATATATGCATGAAGCACACCGCACATAAACTAACACATATGGACACACCGACACACACATGTGTACATATATATATATATATATATATATATACTCACACACATTTAATATTGACTAAACATATGTGTATCTACTACGCGAACTGATATACAAATCGTATATACATATACACAAGCGTACAGACGGATATATTAACACATACAGAAATACAGTTTGATATATATATATATATGAGTTACACTTTCAAGTTCTACGACTCGTGTTACAGAAAACACTTATTTTGCACAATAATTATATTTCAAACAAATCTACTTTCCTGTCAATGCATTTAAAACTGCAGTGAAAATTAAACACAGCGATGTAAATTTGCACATTGAAAGTTACACATGCAAATTCAGCCACTCATCACCTTATAGACATACTGATGAATCCTCGTGCGCACGCGCACACACACACATTATAATATATATATATATATATATATATATATATATATATATATATATATATAAAGATAATCCAATTGACTGGTGAGTAAGGGATGTACACCCAATGTATGCTCATGAAGTGCAAACTTATAGATACATACAAGGATTTTTATAAATCCCTAAAAGAGCTCATATATATATATATATATATATATATATATATATATATATATTATATATATATATAGATAGATAGATAGATAGATAGATATTATATTATGTATCGGTAAAATAATTTTTCATTCGTAAATAATTATTGTGCTCAATGCATGAAAATTAAGAGTAATCGGAAACTAGGGGATAGAGAAGCTGTTCTATATTTCTTACACAAGTGCTTTCACCTATGTCCCTGGTTGCCCTTAT
>CM042141.1:135576985-135604485 GCA_023376005.1 Doryteuthis pealeii
ATCATAAATTCTTATATATTGGCCCAGGGATACGTGACAGATACACAGAGACCTGCTCGGTACTTGTATGCAATAGGAGACTTGAAGGAAATACTTAACTAAAAGTTAGCCATTAACTATGTACGCACTTTATTACGTTTTGGAGGCCGTCGTCAGTGATGTCAATGCTTGGTTCCTCGGGGAGTTTCGGGTCTTACAACATCATACACTCCTCACCAGGCGGATCTTATCAGAGAATATGAAACTCTGATCCACCCTCTTTGAATACTAGAGGAATGTTTGACTCTTATTGATATTTGATGAGTGTCTGTCTTGCTACCGCGCTCCTGATTGGTTGTAACAAATAACCAATTAAATGCGCGACACGGCCTATTTAAGTGCTCTACTATTAAAATAATAATTTTGATACTCTGTTTTTAGGGGTGGGTGGGTTCAGATGAGGTTTGGTAATTTATATTTTTTTTACTGTTTTCCTCATCTTTATAAATATACTAGCTGAACCTGTGGATATACCACTATGATAATTTAATAATCACAATATTGGATATGTTTAAGAACTATAGCAAAATAATTAATCTTTTCTTTATCTTCGAATTAATCGTAATTGAATTAAGCGTTATCGCTTCTGCGAGCTCCTGCCACTCCCCCAATTTCCCCTACTCTCTTTCATTCTTTCTCATATTTTCATGTAGCATATCCTTTTTCTTCACTTTCTTTCTTTATAATAAAAACGGAATGGTCCATTATTTATGTGAGGTGACGACACTCATAAGAATTAAGAATTTGGCAAATAAGAAACACCAGATAATCAGTATTTTCATTTTTTTTTCATTTTATCTTGGAGAATTTGGACAGTCTCATTTCAACCAGAGGGTGTTACAAGATGATAACGATCGTACAAATAAGGAACTTGAGTATTAATATATATATATATATACTATTTGTTTGATTCCTTTTAGATGAGACTTGGTACTTTATATTATTTGGAAATTTCGGACTGTTTCCCTCATCTTTATAGATTACCAATTTAGTTAAAATAGGAAGTAAAGAACAAAATTAGTTATTTCTTCTTCTTTTTAATGGATTTCTCTTAAAATTCATACCCGAAATTTTTGTTCATATTCATTAAGATAAAACCAAACAATTAGAAATCAATAATACAAAGTACGTATTTATCAAAATCAAATTTTCAATATCAATATGCAAATTAGCCTTACCGTTCACACTCTAAACCACTATTTTATTTTTTTATATAAATACAATTGCATGCTATTATTATGTAGATAAGGCCAACAGTATTAACAATGTAAATCAATTTTATTGATAATCGAGATTTAAATAAAAAATGAAATCATGGAGAATGTGACGTAAATATCTAAATGGGATTGTGACATGAAAATGGATATGCAGACAGACAAACATACAATCTCCATTATAATAAGATTATTACTATTATTATTATAGATATTTTACTCCCTGAAATTTTTTCACTTAAGCGTAAGCTGATGATCTTTTAACTTAAGTCTGTGTGACAAGTCTCCTGAAGAATAATTAAAGTTCCAATTATCGTCGAACTGGGAAGACGGGGCAACAAACGGTTGTAACTTAATACAAGCCCGAATAGTCACAAAGTCTACTGCAGAATGACAGGATATTTATAGGACTCCGCGATGTCATTCAAATCAAGCAGTCAAGCGGCCAATCAGAACTCAAGGAATGGAATCACCCAAATTCATGAATGGATCGTTCTTGATTTCTATATGTACCGGTTGTCTTGGACACTGCTTGGTGGTACTTAGTTAGCTGCTGTTATTCAAACCAACAGTAGACTTACTGACCTCAATAGACCCTTTCGAGTTTTCTAGCCGATTTCAATAAGGCAGTTGTCTGGATGGTCTCAATTCTTTCTCAGATTACCAATTCCTCTAGTCTGTTTTCTAAACTTTTAGGGACCGTTCCAAGTGCACCAACTACAATTGGTGTTATACCAATTGTAGTTGGTGCACATGGAACGGTCACCCTCATATTCCACAGCTTTTTCAATTCTCTAGCAAGGTCCAGGTATTTTTAAATTTTTTTTCAGTTTCGTTCACCTTCACCTTGTGATCAGTTGCAACTGCAACATCTACCCGTTGATAAGATTTTTTTTCTTGTCAATCAATACTAGGTCTGGTATTTTGGCTGGGATAAGGCGATTCGTCTTTATCTCAAAATCCCAGATAATTTTATGTTTCATTCTCAAAAACAGATTCTGATTTATATTATTATTATCATTATTATTATAATTACTATTATTATTACTATCAATAATAATAATAATAATAAAAATATGAATAAATTTATTATTATTATTTTTCTTACGCAGTTTTTGTGCGCTTTTAAATTCGCTTTTGGAATCAAATTGCACATGAAAAGGACGGAATTAGAATATTCTGGAAAAATCTTTCAATTAGGAATATGGAAATCTGTCTGCGTTGCACGACTGATCGATCGGCTTAAATCGATTACGATCGAAGTGATACCAAAATGGGTGAACGTAAAGTAATGGAATATTTTGAAGAAGAACCAATACGCATGTCCATACGCACAACTCATTAGACACTTACAAATTTCGACCAAAAAGAAACTTCTAATCATTCGCGCATCGCGTAGACATTGTAACATGGGTATAAGTACAAATACATGCATTCCTTTACATCACATGTGCATCTGTCTCTGTATTTATATATATATATATATATATATATATATATATATATATATATATATATATATATATATGGAAAGTATGGTTCTCAATGTCTGTATTATATTTGTATGTTATATATATATATATATATATATATATATATATATATATATATATATATGAAGAGTCTGGTTCTCAGTGTATATATTATATTTGCATGTTATATATATATATATATATATATATATATATATATAGGGTGTGTGTCTATAAAATACATTATTTGGGATTCAGTATGAAGCATTAGGTTTGGAATATAAGAAACTCAGTTTTTGAATGTTAAGTTTCGTTTTATTTCGTAAATATTTTGGGGATGTTATTCCCCATCTTTAGAACAAATTGAATGGCTGATCTGTCCTTTCCGGCAGGTATATATACTCTTTCGCATATATATATATATATATATATATATATATATATATACGATGATCCAACCAGCATATAGGTGACCACATAGTAGGGTAGACGAGTTATAAAGTGTTGTGAATTTTCACATATAAGGTGTGTGTTAAAAGCCCACTCCCACTTTTAGACTCGGCGAGAACCATAGGATCAAACTCTTGGCCAATCACTGGCAGTACTCTGCTGCTGATACAATACTTAAACTGACAATACTGACCATAACTACATTGACACTCTTTGAATACGGACAAAGGATTGAAACACTGGACCATTACCAATTCGCAGGATAGTACTGAGGCTGATACAATACTTAATCCACCCTACTGGTCATAATTACTGTAGTGTTCATCGAGGACAGACATAGGATTAACTCATTGGACCTTTACCAATACGCAGGATAGAACTTATACGATTACCAAAGGATCACCAAAGGATTCCATAGCACAGGACTTTCTTTAAGCCCTTCTCAACTGGCCAAGGATGGCATTTAAAAACTTTACATAAAGAAGACAGAAGAAGATAGGTACAATAAGATAAGAAAAAGGACAGAGCAATACAGCCGATATTGGTGTTATCAATATCACGATCATTACCTGTATGGATATACCTACATATTACCTTTACCCCACATAATGTTGACGCCATCTCGCGTGGTTGTCGTTATTTATACCAAGGGAGGATCTACATGTTCATATTTAGCTGTCAATAATCTTTTAGATAATATATGAATCTCTGGAAATATGCAATGTGGTGTAAAATCTATGCTGTGTTGAATATTATACATTATAGAGGTTTTTTTTTTAGATACTATATATATATATCGTTTTGTAATCTAATAACTTTACCAATACTCGGTCAAATGACCTCAAATCTTAACAGCATGTGTAGAAACAACTGTGTAGAAATGTATATTTAATGTGTTTTTCTTTACGGCTATAGAAATATCATTCACTGAAAAGAGAAGTGGGACAACATCAAAGAGAACATTAAAACTTAAATAGTTGCATCCGTTCTTACGTCGGAGCATAGGCCTAATTTGCGATCTTCTCAACGTCCACTGTACTTTGTATAGTAGTAACGTGTTTATCATGACAAGTTAATTTCGCATGTATTGTGTGCTACGTATCGGTGGCCAGGGGTAGAGTCTCTGATTCTGCGTGCTGGGTTCCCGGTTTCGATTTCCGTCTGAGGGAAGTCGTAAGTATACATCGCTGATAAAGTTGAAACAGCTGTACGATATTCTACGTGGGGCACCAATATATGCCGAGTTCACTTGTCATGTTTATTTTCAATAATTATCGAATTTTATACGATATACGCATTGTAACTGCCTTCAAGCAAAAAAATATAAATATTCTAATGAAATTTGAGATCATTTGAAGGAGAATTAGTAAAGTTATTAAATTATACACTGACATCGATTTTATTGTGTTAAGGATATCAATTGTTTTGACACAGCTTGTATTTCATTTACACACACACACAAACACACACACACATATATATATATATATATATATATATATATATATTGAATTTTGTTTTATATTGAATTTTTGATAGAGGAATTATATATATAATTGATAATTTTTGAATCATATTACCACGACCAGACAACTCGGCAAACACCATTTGCGACATCCGGAGCACTGGACAGCTGTTTCGACCTCCTTTGGTCTCATCAGCAGTGCATACCACAATCTCCGCCACTAGAGATTGAACTCGTGGACCACAGCGTGAATAGCGGGGACTTAACACACTGGGCCACCAGCCCATGCCACAAACTGAGAATGCCAAATCATCCAGTCAATGGTAATATTAATTCAAATGCGCAGTCACCTAACCTATACTGCCAGTATAGGTTAGGTGACCTAAAATATCAAATATATATATATATATATATATATATATATATATATAAAGATAAATCAAATGAGTCAGACGAACCTACTAAAAGTTTCGCTTAATGCTCTTCAGGGCTAAGATCTGACTCTTAGCCCTGAAGAGTCAGATCTTAGCCCTGAAGAGCATTAAGCGAAACTTTTCGTAGGTTCATCTGGCTCATTAGATTTATCTTTATTATTTGCTCTACTTGGGTATTGAGCACTTTTTACTTATTAGCTTTAGTCTCCTGGCGGTTTTGTATGAATATATATATATATATATCTAGAATGATTTAGATAAGATTCTATATAATAAATATCTTAACAACGAATATATATATATATATATATATATATATATATATATATATATATATATATATATATATGCATATAAATTGTTTTTTCTTTTGGTCAAAATATTGTACCAATAGATTATTTTTTGTTGGTATGATTATCTTGGTCTTTTCATTTTTCTAAAATTTATTTTCTTCCGGTTGATGTTTGGTAGTGTATTTTTACAATCAAACTATTTGCTGTTTTTTTCTCACCGCGAGGATTTACCAATAAGTTTGGTATATTATATATATATATATATATATATTATTATATATATATATATATATATTCGTTGTTAAGATATTTATTATATAGAATCTTATCTAAATCATTCTAGTCGCTTTTAAAATTGATTCAATATCAAGCGACGTAATTCATTCCAATTGATGGATTTAAAACTATTTAATTTAATTTGATTGCTTAGTGGATGAAAGTAATTAAAGTTAGGTTTTCTTTTATGCCTTGCTAATATGAAAACATGGCATACTTTCTAACAGTGTCACACGAGACACGTGTTGCTCTTGGTTGGATGGGAGAAAATTAAATATTCTATTAAAAAAAAGGCCGCAAAATGTTTTATTTTATTTTACTACAGCCACACATGTTTCAGATGTCTGATATTCTCTTAAGGCTTTCTTTAACCACTTTTTTGATTCCCTATATATATATATATATATATATATATATATATATATATATATAACATTAGTGCTATTATTTAACCCATAGCTACAGGGAAGATTGGGTTCATGCATTTCCCAAGGGTCAGAAATTGAACATAATAGCGCACCAACCCTCATGAGTTATTTAATTTCAAATCCATCTTTTTTATACAAAATATAATAGTATTTTATAATAGTATCACTGCTGTTCTAAAAAGATGAATTTGATATTAATAAGAGAGTTGTGTGCTATTATGTTCAATTTCTGACTTTGGGAAATGGATGGATATATATATATATATATATATATATATATATATATATATATATATCACTTTTGGTTGTTGAGAATTGCAAGTATTGTTCATAAAACAAGTATATTCGGTAAGGATTTCGTACAAATACATTTGAATTTCGCCTTTTCAGTTTTCCCTCTTCAGAAAATAGAAATTTATATAAAATTTAGCCGGATTTTAAAAAAAAAGGAGGTTACATAATTTCCTTCAATGCTTTTCGTAATTTTCTGCACACAAAATTAATTATGAGTTTTGTTTAATCATCAGAACTTTAATGTGGTGCCAAAATGAATTGATATTCGATGGGATTCTGATGCACACAAAATTATTCACATGCACTCTTACTCATATATATATATATATATATATATATATATATATATATATATATATTATATATATATACTCAGAGGGATGTAGAATTTATAATCGATTTCTCAAAGCCTAACACTTGTTTGACTGTTTGAGAGTATGCTAACACACAAAATGCCTTTTCAATTTAAAAGAGATAAACTGACATTTCATTTCTAGTAAATGTCATCGTTACTCCTGGAAATAAAAATTAAAAGCTTAAACTTAGTTTTTACACACTTGTTAAAATTTGAAATCATTTCAGCAAGAATTGGCTATATTATTTAACTAAGTCAATTTTTGTTGATACCATATATATATATATATATATATACATGTTTTGTTGAACTGTACAGACAATTCTTGTCGGACAAGTTTTTGGTTGATCCTTTCTAATTTTCGGGCCATCTTTTTGATGTCTGGGTGTAACTGGTGTAACAGTCCACCAAAGTTTTCAAAACGAGCGCTTTCGGCAATACAGTTTGCCATCATCAGGTAGGAAATGATGGTATGCTTTCGTGTCTCGTTTTTGAGTAGTAGTGGTTATTACCTCCCACTTCTAATTCCTTGCTACTACTCGTTCTCGTTAAAAACGAGACATGAAACCATACCATCATTTCCTACCTGATGATGGCAAACTGTATTGCCGAAAGTGCTCGTTTTGAAACCTTTGTTGGACTGTTACACCAGTTACACCCCGACATCAAAAAGATGGCCCGAAATTTAGAAAGGATCAACCAAAAACTTGTCCGACAAGAATTGTCTGTACAGTTCAACAAGACTTGTATAAAAGAAAAAATGCTGCCAAAATACATTTATTTTAATATATATATATATATATATATATATATATATATATATATATATATATATATATATATATGATACGATACTTATTTTTGTATGGGGCTAAATGGATATATATGTGTGAGCTAAGTGCTGTTTTGGTACTCTTTGTTGTTCAAAATTACTACGTTTGTGTAAAAGGCTTTTATCGCTAATGATCTCTTCCCTACTCGTATTAATGAACTTTTCTACAGTTAATGATACACTTGAAAATGTATGCCAGTAGTACAGTCTTTCCTAAACTAACTTTCGTTCATATTAGATCGTGTACGACATGGGTACTGATCCGAACGATATCACACGCGAAATTACTGTATACGACTCTAACCATCATACCACGGGAATATTATATGTAAATGTGCAAGACTCAGAAATGTCACGTGATAGATATATTCTGAATTCAGATCTGAATTCAGAGTCCGGAATACAATTAAGAGGACAATAATTTCATTTCTTAGCAGATGAAATATCATTTTCTCTACAATGTAATCCCAAAAGAAATTTGTTTTTTAATAAGTATGTATAATTCTGTAAATTCAAATGCTTACATCAACTGAAAACATCGTGGGAATATACAACCAACAAGGAAGATAGAATAGATACAGACATGCGCAAACAAACACACAGATATTCAAAAAATACAGATTGACTAATTTTCAGAGAAGTTTATTACAAAGGAACGAAAGTAAGAAAGAAAAAAAAACAAAGAAAGGCAATAATGAACGAAGAAAAAAAAAGAAAGATCGAAAGAAATAAGAGAGAATGATAAAGGCGAAGAATAATTAAAGAAAGAAGAAAAAAGAAATGAAAGTAAGAAACAAAAGAATAAAGTAAGAAAGAAAAAAAGAAAAGAAAGAATTAAAGAAAGAAGAAGGAAATTAAAAAGCCAAGAAAAAATAAAGAAAGAAGCAGCAAAGAAGAATAAATGCAAGAAGCAGCAATGGAAGAATTAAAGAAAAAGACAGAAATAAAAAAAAAAAAAAAGAAAGAACGAAAGAAAGAAAAAAAGAAAGACAGAAAAAAGGAAAAAAGAGAACGAAAGAAAGAAAGAAAGAAAAAAAAAGAGAGAAAAGAAAGAAGAAAAAAAGAGAGAACGAAAGAAAGAAAAAAAAAAAAAAGAGAGAACGAAGAAAGAGAAAAAAAGAGAGAGCGAACGAAAGAAAGGAAAAAGAGAAACGAACGAAAGAAAGAAAAAAAGAGAGAACGAGCGAAAGAAAAAAAAGAGAGAACGAACGAAAGAAAGAAAAAGAGAGAACGAAAGAAAAAAAAAAAGAAAGAAAGAAAAGAAAAGAAAGAAAGAAAAGAGAGAACGAAAGAAAGAAAGAAAGAAAAAAAAGAAAGAAAGAACGAAAGACAGAAAGAAAAAAATAAAGAAAGAACGAAAGAAAGAAAAAAAAAGAAAAAAAGAAAGAAAAAGAAAGGTAAAAAGGACGAAAGAAAGAATTAGGAACGAAAGAAAGAAAGAAAAAAACTAACACCGAATAGACGTACATGCGCAAACAAACATAAAGATGCACAGACAGATATTCACAAAAATAAAGACTGACTATTTTTCTGAGATGTTTATTACAAATTAGACAATGGGAATAAAAAGAGTTTGATCATCGAGTTCCATGCACTGTTACTCAACAAAATGAAACCGCATTTCCGTGATTAGATGCATGTCAGGTGTTCTTAAGATTAGTTTCGCATTTGTCTTTTATTACTACAAAGCTGCCAATATATGTCAATATTCCTTAATGAGTAAGATCGATTGATTAGAAAAGAGAGATAATTGTGGTGAAATACACGCGAAGAAAACCATTCAGATTGTATGGGTTTTATTAGATCATAATCAATACTGACGAATCTGTAGATGAGCATTATAAATGAGTGTTCTATGAGTATAACTATGTACAAATAAGTAAACAAATACAGGCATACATAAACATATATCTTATTATAATGGAGATCGGTTAATAGTCAAAATCATCAATACATAGAATACATCTTATTTATTAACGATATTTCTATGAAAATCTGAGCCAGATTTGCCTCAAAACAGCCCATATTATTAGTCCAGTAAAAATAATGACACTGAACTCTTCATTTGGGAGTTACATATTATACATTGGTTGTGTGATTCAAATTACAATTATGTTTATTTAGGGGTTAATGTATGATCCCTTCTCTGTCCATCCGGTTTCAAGTCAGCACTCTGACCAAGTAAAACTATTTGGAGTCGTAATTTTGTTCAATGCTTTTTTTCGAACTTTCTGGTGAACTTTGTATCTCTGTTATAATAGTGATTGGTAGAGCGGAAATGTTATTCTATATGCATTAGCTTATTGTAATCCATAGATTTGGTTATGTCCAAATAGATATTTAGTTAAAGTAGAATTACCCTTTCAATATTCCAATGTATTGTTTTGATAGCACATGCACGTAAGTAAATATCTTAGATTTTCCTTCTGCAATATATATATATATATATATATATATATATATATATATATATATATATATATATATATATATATATAATATTTCCTTACGACACAAGAGTTTTAGTCGAAGTTTCTCAATGTGTGCTCTTAATGTTTCACAGAGCAAATATATAAGTAAAGAAATAACAAAAGATCTTTATAGTCTATTTCCTTAGATTCTCTCTCCGATTCATCAGATGCGAATGATTTCTTTATTAATTTCATTCTCCAATAGACTGTGGCGATATATATATATATATATATATATATATATATATATATTAGAAAAGTAAATTTAGCTGAGTTGCCTATCGTCGGTATCAGCTGGAGATCGAGGAATCCATCCCGATTTCGATTGGGAGATTGTTATTTTGAGGTGCAGTGCACGCCTACTGTTAGCTTCCCACTGAACCGCGCATATAAGATTACCCAATCTGTGCCACTCATACGATGAGTTGGCGTAGATCGGTATCAAACTCATAATCTTGCGATTTCAAGTTTGTGCTTTACTTATATATGTGTAACTGTGCACCATCAATGTTTTGCCGTTTCCAAAATGAAACTTTATGAACAACAATTATAAGATGTGATTTATCGTACAAGGGATTATTTGTTATTAATTGCAGTGAGCTGATTTCATTTTAAGCAGAAATCTTTTTACGAAGCTGTTACTCTTTGATCTAAACGATAATAACTTTCAGTAATCTTATCTTTCAACTCAACAAATAAAAAGAACATGAATTAATAAGTTCGTTGTGAAAACCCTACACATAACAGAGTTCCAAAACGGGTTCAACCTGAACGATTTCTAAGCCACACGTTCATTACTTTGAGAAACATATTTAAAGATTAAACGATCTTTCCAAAAAATCCCACTACAAATATAGGCTCATCTATTAAACTGTAGTCGTAAGAAATGGACCCATCATACGAGTTCAAATCCAAGAAAAGGATGTTTATAACCAGCTATATTGGCACATTATGGAGTTGCGTGAGTAATGGTTAGAATCCTAGGAAATGGACTCGTCGACCCGAATTTAAATCCTGGACGAGACTGTTTGCATTTCCATTGGAAAATTACACCTACGAAAGGTATGCATCCAACTACTCTCCCTCCAGCTATGGGCAAATAGTAAAACAGACTGAACTCGTTACCCTTGGTATACCAACCGGTCTAAGAGCAAGAAAACTTTGAATTCAAACCTGTTAAACTCCGCTTAAAAATTGACCTTGTGTCACATCCTGCTCGTGCGGAGCAGTTGGTAAATATATGCATGAGTATTATCTGCGTTATTCGGACTATTGTCCCCATCTTCATTGTTATTTGTACAACGTTTCGGCCGATATGCCCTCCGGCCTTCTTAAGGTATTTCTTGTCGGACTCGGACTCGGGAACCTGCTTTTCGACTCGGGAACCTTCTTTTCGAACTCGGGAACCTTCTTTTCGGACTCGGCAACCTTCTTTTCGAACTCGGGAACATTCTTGTCGTAATCGGGAGCCATCACGGAACTTTGAACCTAACCCTTTATTTAGTCCACGGGGGTATCCTGTTCTCAATCGGCTAACCATAGCTGGGGTAGGAGTTGTGTTAATTATTTTTCTAACTGCCTCTACTCAGGATTGAACTCAGGATTCAGAGATAACTGTCACTTAGAATTGTCTTAACCTAACTACCTTATCCACTAGGCCATGTGTCAAATGATGGCTCCCAATTAGACACATGGCCTAGTGGATAAGAAGGCCGGATGTCATATCGGCCGAAACGTTGTACAAATAACAATGAAGATGGGGACAATAGTCGGAATAATGCAGATAATAATAATACTAAAATCTTCAAGCCTCATCTCAAACATTCAGAGAAATAGTATATGCATGAGGTTAGGCTTGATGTGAATAATTTTGATTTTTTGTACTGTTGTACTGTTGCACTCATCTTTGTTGTGGCATGTATAAACATATCTTTCGGTCACCCTCAGTTATTTCCTGAGCTAGCGACCATAGTAATGACCAAACCTGGGTAATCATTTTAAATAGACTGACTGTTGATCAAACAGGCATCGAAGAACATTTGAAGATGTCATTCAAATAATGACGTCATTGTTTTTGCACATCTATCATTCCGACACGAGAAGAATCACAATAATTTAGAAATAAATAGTTATTTCATGTTTATTATGAAGTCATCATTCCTAGTCTGAAATTAGTAATACATTGTTTTCCTTAATTCTAGTATAAATAGATTAATATTCAAATGTGGAATTTCTCAGAATTTTAAAAATGAGGCTTGTTAATTTGCATTATTTAGACTATTGTCCTCATTATTGTTAGCTATTGTAACACTTCGGCCGATATGCTCTCCGGTTTCTTGAAGTATTTCTTGTCAGACTCGGGAAAATTCCCGAACTCGGGAACCCCTCCTCGAACTTTGGAACCTTCTGTTCGAACTCGGGATCAGGAGCCTTCGAGTGGGAGAAGGTTCCCGAATTCGACAAGAAATACCTGAAGAAGGCCGGACGACACATTGGCCGAAATATTGTGTAGATAACAATAAAGATGAGGATAATAGTCCAAATAATGCACAATTGTAGAATTACCAAATAAGTCCCTTTAATAATACGTTGTTGTGCCATATTCTTAAAGATTCAATAAAAGTGCTTGTGCAATATTTCCCTCACTTTTTATTTCCTTGCACACAAATCCACATTCATGGACATTGACAGCTAAACAATCCTAAAGAAACTTTCACTGGTGATTTATGTCCCTGTTTCTATGGTTACCCCGGTCGTTATAGATCCATTCTTTATGTTTTGCACATTGCAGAAGAATAAGAATTGATGGTAAAGTCTTTTCTTCAAATGGATATTATTTAAGAGGCACATTCAGAGTGTAACAAAGCACCGCTTACATAACAAAGACAATTTTGAATTGGTATAAATTTCCCTTTACAAAAGAACCTAACACGACCCATATATTTGGATTTAAGCATCGTTTGAATTCTTGCTATTGACCTACGTACCCATGCATCTACAAATCTATCAGAGCGCAAAAACATATTGGAACGAGACTGAGGGGAAAGGATAGCACAAAATAAAGTTTTATGTACAAGTGCAAATATTGTGGATCTAGATCATTTGCAAAGATTTGTTATATTAGTATGGTACAGCGGCAGCTGTGTGTGTGTGTGGGGGGGTCATTGTTTTGTTTTTTTGTCTTTTTTTGTCTTTTTTTTTTTTTTTTTGCTTGGCTTGGTTTATTTTACCCCAACAACACATTTATGGGTGACGCCATGAATACTGAAAATATTACTTTTGCCGAGAGACCAGGGATATAATCTTCCATAATATAACGCCACTTAAAATATAGAGTGGGTCAAAATTTATCCTAATCAAACGTTAATACTCATTAATGTTTGGCTGTGTTTTTCTTCGTAT
This sequence comes from Doryteuthis pealeii, assembly GCA_023376005.1. Classification (NCBI taxonomy): domain Eukaryota; kingdom Metazoa; phylum Mollusca; class Cephalopoda; order Myopsida; family Loliginidae; genus Doryteuthis; species Doryteuthis pealeii. The sequence continues at coordinate 135,590,411 of CM042141.1, forward strand.
AATAGACCTTCTCTGATGATGATCCAAACGGATGAAATATTGCAATATAAGCCAATAAAACAACATTAATTAACAACATCTGTGCGTTTTTCAAAATTCTTACTCTGATATATATATATATATATATATATATATATATATATATATATATATGTGTGTGTGTGTGTGTGTGTGTGTGTGTGTGTGAAATCATATGCGTATATACATATATATATATATATATATATATATATATATATATATGAAATGTAAAATGGATATGAAACCGACAGTATGTGTAGAAAGTTTGTAAACTATTAATATCTTGTTTTTTCTACAAACTTTCTACATATATATATATATATAATATATATATATATATATATATATAATATATGTGTGTGTGTGTGTGTGTGTGTGTGTGTGTGTGTGTGTGTGTGTGTGTGTGTGAATACTGAAAATATTACTTTTGCCCAGAGACCAGGGATATAATCTTCCGCCACTGAAAATATAGAGTGGGTCAAAATTTATCCTACTCAAACGTTAATACTCATTAATGTTTGGCTGTGTTTTTCTTCTAATAATAGACATTCTCTGATGATGATCCAAAAGGATTGAAATATTGCAATATAAGCCAATAAAACAACATTACTTAACAACATCTATGAGTTTTTCAAATTTCTTACTCTGATATACTGTCGGATTCATTCCCTTATTTTTAATTTATAAGCATAAAAATCTAAAGATACTGGTCTGATACTTTTTAATCCTATCTCGATATATATAGAGATAGGAAAACAAGATTTTAACCCAGACACATTCAAATAGATAAATCTGTTGTAACCTTTTGTACGTAAGTTCATATATCAACAATGACTGCCATATTTACATGAGCCCGTGGTCATGGGAAATTATATGTGTATAAATTACTTTTTTGTATATTTTTTCTGAAGTTTATGCTCAAGCTACGTGCCAAAGAAATCCTCCACTCATTTAAGCCCTTTTAGCACCACAGTCAGTGTCTAGATAAAACATTGTATTATTTTGATACAAACAATTGATAATAACGTAAAAGATTTTTGGCGGGACAAATTGCCGTAAGGTTAGTAACACTTGTGCTGTTTATTAAGTGGATTCTATGTCTGTGAAAGAGGAAACAATGCAATCACATGAGTCTCCACCAATAAAAATAAATGCAATATATAATATATATATATATATATATATATATATATATATATATATATATATATATTATTTCTTTTTGTTGTCACTAGTTACAAAAAGATTATATATTTTAATATAGGAATTATTTAGATATCTGGTGCATTCCGGGGTTTGTTTTCGAATTGAGATACATTGAAAACTGATTGGAATTGGGAATGTCTACATTACTAAATAATGCATCTATTCTCAGGATGTAAATATGTCGGATATACAGTGTCGTTCAAACATAAGTATACACTTAAAAATGCTGAAAATATATATATTTATTACTTCTAAATCAACGATTGTCCCATCTATTGTTTAAATAAAAACAAATATATTTGAAGGAAAAATGTGAACCTATCCAGAATGAATAAAAAATAAACCAACGGTTTGACATGCCGTAAAACTTAAACAACCAGCCAATTAAATCAATGAGAGCAGAATTTTGTCGTGTAACTGATGGCTGTAACTGAAACTACGTCACCACTAACGTCACGATTCCCTTAGTTATTTAAGTTATATTCATAACGCTTATTCGTTAACGATGTTTGTATTAAAGTTTAAATATACGTTATATATCTCTAAGAAATCAAGATATATAGGGGGAATAACTGTTCTACCAAATTGCACGTGTCAATTAAGAGGTCAACGGGTCAACCATCCTTTCTTCTGACAAACCGATTAAAATAAATTTTACTAGCAAAATCCTAGACTTCTTGGCTACGAATCGACTCACAGGTGATAACGAGTTTTGCATTACCCTCTTGCTTGCCCACTCCCGTAAGGTCTGAGAATCGTGCTACATCCTATTAAGGTTTATCTGTGTCTGGCACAAGGCCACAAATATGGTGTTCCCGGGTAGGGCGCGCTATTATGCTACATTTGCATAATGATTTTAACAAAACTGGGTTTAATAATTAAGCATTTGCTCTTACTGAATTTTTAAAACTATCATGTTATTCTTAAATGTATTAAAAGCAATCCTATATATAATTTTATACAGAAATCAATTAAAATAACATTAAAATAAATGTAATAGTTGATCCCTGACAATGATGGAGACACCCTTTGGATTTTTGCCAGAACCCCTTTGGCCACTGGCTGTCAGACCGGTCCGACTTGGGAGATCCTACCAAAAACTAATGTTCGCAAGAGCTTGGCTCTGACATTTACCATGTTTACGTCGCCCTATGGCGATGAGTAGGGGTCGGACTTTAGAAATAATGTGCTATGTGGCTGTTGATCAAAGAGGTTCCTCCGCGTTTTTTACAGGTTTTGTTCTTCGTCCTTCAGTGTGTTTAGCCACCCTCCTCACCAGACAAAAATCTACGGGGTTACCGGTTTCGTAACCAATGGTTGGACTATGAAACGGGTAGTACTGGGTTGCATAGTCCCAGTAGCTCATTCATCGACTTTATACCTTCTCAGAAATGAAATCGGCATTTAAAATAAGTTTCTCAATGGCTGTATGAATGAAAGTAACCCAGTTATAAGAAACCAGGTTTAAAAGAATAGCGAAGGAAGAAAAAAAGGTAAAAAATAATATATATATATATATATATATATATATATATATATATATATATATATATATATATATATATATATATATATATGAATGAACAGGAGAAACTAAGTATCAGAAATAAAAGAAAGGATTAGGAAAATATATAAGTAGATGTGTAAATAAATATGGAAGATGAGTTGATGGAAAATGTCTATTTCTTGCGCGATTCCACTTATATCTGCCCTAAATATAACTGGCTATCTAGCCAATATTAAAAGGCGAGTATCAAAAAATATAAAATATATATATATTATTAGTATTTCTTCTTTCTTCATATTAAACACTTCCCTCTCCCATCAACTTCTTTAGCATCTCCAGCTGAGAGTAAAAATATTTCCCGACACTTTTCTGATCAATTATGTGTTTTTTGTCCCCCCTCTCTCTCTCTCTCTCTTTCTCTTTCTCTCTCTCTCCCTCTCTTTCATTCTCTCTCTCTCTCTTTCTTGCTTTCTCCCTCTCTCTCTCTAAATCAACCAAACGCGACAGAGGTTTTAAGTCTTTCGCGGCACTTTTCTGATCAATTATGTGTTCTCTCTCTCTCTCTCTCTCTCTCTCTCTCTCTCTCTCTCTCTCTCTCTCTCTCTCTCTCACTCATTCAATCTCACACACACACACTCTCTCGCTCTCTGTGTGTATTTCGCTCGGTTTCTTTCTTTCTCTCTCTCTCTCTCTCTCTTCTCTCTCTCTCTCTCTCTCTATCTCTATCTCAGTCTTTCGGTTTCTTTCTCTCTCTCTTTCTTTTCTCTCTCTCTCTCTCTCTCTGTCTTTCAGTCTCTCACTTACTCACTCACTCACTCGCTCTCTCTCTCACACACACACACACACACACACACTCTCTCTCTTCTCTCGCTCTCTTTCTCTCTCTCTCTCTCTCTCTCGCTCTCTGTCTCGCTCGTTTTCTTCGCTTTCTCTTTCTCTCTCTCTCTATCTCGTTCTCAATCTTCAGTCTCACTCACTCACGCACACATACACACACCACACACACACACTCTCTCTCTCTCTCTCTCTCTCTCTCTCCTCTGTCTCTGTCTCTCTCTCTCTCTCTCTCTCTCTCTCTCTCTGTGCTCTCTGCTTCTGTGTGTGTGTCTCTCTCTGTCTCTCTCTCTTTGAAAATCAACCAATCACGGTCGAGGTTTTAAATTCTAACGTGCTCCACTAAAATAGCAACAATCATTACATGACGTCATGATTGCTTTTAATGGAAGACGTTTTGAAAGAAAGAAAAAGCAGCGAAAGAAACATACACAAAATATAATAAAATATGATAAAATATAATGAAGCATAAACATTAAGATAGAAGTTGAAATTTAGGCGAACGTATTGACGAACACGAAATCTACGTTAGTATGTATTGATTAAAATGCATAAACGGACACACACTATTGTGGAAACACAGACGAAAAGTGATATACGTACGTACACACCAAAAATCAACCAAATACAAATAACATAAAAAACATTACCATGGCAATTTAGCTATTTACAGGACACACATAGACATGGTGTTTATATATATATATATATATATATATATATATATATATATATATATATATATATATATATATATAATATATATATGATATATGATAAATATATTTAATTTATTTATATATATATATATATATATATATATATATATATATATATATATTAATTATACAAATGACAATATTAGTATGCTGTCAGATATCTGTTTCGACCTTTCAATAAAGCGATCATCCTCAAGAGCAACTATATTTATGAAAATATTCATAAATATCCATTAGTATTATTATATATATATTATATATTATATATATATATATATATGAATTGATATATTGAAAAAAAAAAACAAAATAATGTTTACAAATGCTGGGATCATCAGGAGAAAGATGTGCACCGATTCGGGCCTTCTCTTCACTAACAGCGTTCGTTTTGCGCATTCTTCTTCTAACGTCATTTCATGCCCCTTTTTACTTTGTTAAGACCGATCTTTACATACGGACGATAAGATATTCGAGGGACCTCCACATCTGAGGGTGATGTGCGCATTTCAAAACGTTGAGAGGCAGGACACCCGACAAAGCGGGTGCACATTTCTCTCCTGATGATCCACGAGCCTTTGTAAACATCATTGATTTTTCATGTATCGAATTCACACCTGTCAGATTATTTCACTTTTATCGGACACCACACACATCGACACACACACACACACACACACATATAATAATAAATATATTAGATATATATATATTGAGAGAGAGAGAGAGAGAGAGAGAGAAAGGGAGAGAGAGAGAGAGAGAGAGAGAGGAGAAAGCTATTAAGGGTACCCAACGGGAGAAAATTAAAATATTCTATAAAAAAAGAGGTCCGCAAAATGAATTGTTTTTTGAAGAATTTTTATTTTACTTTAGCAACACGTGTTCCAGATTCTCTCAGGCTTCGATTAACCATGTTCTGTGCCCGTATATATATATATTATATATTATATATATATAGTAAAGGTATAAGTAGGAAGTTATTATAGTAGTATACGCTAACTATATTAATATATATATGAGGAAAATGAAGCGTAAAGAAAAGAAAAGTAAATGGATAAAATGAATTCTATACTCAATCACTTACACGTGGTGTTCGGAGTGCAGTTTATGTAGAACTGTGAAAAATAAATTTCGCACACATACAAGATCGACCTTCATCAGAGTGAATATTTATTTATGAAAAATAAATATTCACTTCTGATTAATGAGGTCAAGATTCTCTCGTATGTGTGCGAAATTATATTGTATAAATACACACACAAAACACACAGCACACACACACACAGCACACACAATCATATAATATATATAATATAATAACTATATATATACCATATGATATAATAACTGTAGCATAACTATCGCACGTAATGGTTAATTTGCTTGAAGCATTGTTAATTATGTATATTACACATTAATATGACTCTAATGATTGAGCCAAGACAAATCGACACAATAAAAAACCAAAAAACATAGCACTATAATATCTCTGTTAGCATATACATACGGGCTTAACTAGATACGTATTTATATAATACTAATATTATATCAGTAATATGAAACGGCCGCACACATAATATTACAAGTACAGGCACTATATATTACAGGCAAGGTACTATTCTGTCTTTTTGACATATCTAGTATTATATATATATATATATACAAGCACATTACAGGCATGATATATTTTTTCACTAGTATATTATTACATGTATCTATATGATTTCGATGGATAATATAACTGTAGGAATCTATACATTGTATATATATAATATACGAAAATAGTATATTACATCGTAATAATATAGCTTAAGGCCCTAAAATATAAACTACAATGAATATAAATACACAATACAGCGCACCCTAATATATTTGCTTTATATATATATAAAAATATTATATATATATATCTAACAAGTATATATACGCACGCCGGTATATATTAAATAGATATAATATAACCAATATATTAATGCCAAGTACTTATAAATATATAATTATAATTAATATGACAGTAGATTAACATATTATATATATATAACTATATACTATATATATATAATTTTGTTATTATTAATTTTTAAACTATTTTATAGCCTTATGTTCTATTATTAGATGGTGCGTGTTGCATTTGTGTGTGTTTGGGAAAGTAAGCTTGTTTTTATTTGTTGTTTTTATGGGAATTTTCTTTTATTTAATATATTATTTAATTTTTGGTTGTTTATTAGGTTAGCCGAGAAAAAAGAACTACGTGACATATTTGTCTAGAATTTTCCAGCTCGAAACATAGGGCGCGGAGGAGGAACAATTATCACATTAGCTGTCCTTTTGTCACAATGCTCTGTTAATTCTTCAGAACAATGACAAAGTTGTTCTTTTCAGAAACTTCACTATTACACATGAAATGTTCAACATTTCCTAAGCCTCTCGGGAATCTCACATCACTGATGAGGACAAATCGATAGAAAAAATTATGGAAGAAAAAACGAACAAGTTTAGTTTTTGTTTATGCCGGAATGTATTTTCTCCACAATTGATTTATCCTATTGAATTAAGATTTAGACTAAGGACAAAACATAGGAAGTTGACAGTGGACCTATTACTTGACCTATCCTGCCCAAACGGCCGAAAGGAAAAAGTCTGTTCCCTTTTCACTAGCGCTTAAAGCCAGGGAGATTGTTTGTGCTGAAGTTGAGTGCACAGATTACTATCACGCTCCTCCCACTATACCGTAAGAAACTGGATTACACGGAAAACAGTGCCTATTCATGTGCACTGAGTTGGCGGACACCGGCAGCGAACCCAGGACTTTGCGATGTCTTAGGTGGGGACCTCTTACTGAGTATGGCTAACCTGGCAACCTACTGTAATGAATATACTATGAAGTTTTGACGGAAAAGTCCAAACAAATATTGTACACACGACGACACACCACACACATTATATAATATATAATTAAATGACAGGTTAACAAAAAGACATCCCATATTTACCTTCTTCTTTCTTTTACACTCCGCAGTGTGACAGCCTTCCAAAACCAACCAACAAACCAATATAATAGATATATATATATATATATAGTATATATATATTATAGTCGTAGAAGAAGTCTTACCGACCGCGGGTTTCGGTGTACTTCTAACACTTCATCAGCGAAAGGGATGGTATATAAGAGTAACACGGAAACTGCGGCCGGGAAATAACTTCTACGACTAGTAATGCTCTATACTTCACAATATATGACCCTATTGGATTAACTACTTTATTGTTCACACAGTAGTACCCATTGAAATGAATATATATTATATAATAACTATAATATAATATATAAGATATTAATAAGTAAAAAAATATATAATATATTCACCTAATGAGTTTTATTTAAATGCAAACCGTATCAGTATCAATATATTCTATGCTTATTAGAATGACCCAAGAGTACCTTAAATTAAATTATAAGAAGTTAAAGTTGACAAATAACTGTTGGATATTTGTCACAAACCAGTATTCCCCTTTAACATCAAAACGATTTGATGATTGCAAAACTTTATTTTCATGCAGATATTAAGGTTGTAGAATGGCGTGAATTGAATAGGCAACAACTATTTTTACTAAGGCGCAAACAAAACGTTGACTATCCCCGTACCCTTAATATAAACCCTAATATACATAAATATATATATATATATATATATATATAATAAAATCGAGACGGAATCTCTAACTTCGAGCTATCAGCACACCCACTAACAAGGGAAAGTAATGGTTAACTGATCAAATATACATATTAAAGTTTACTTAATTAATAAATATTATATATTATTATATAATATATATATATATATAAGAGAGAGAGAGAGAGAGAGAGAGATGGTGAGGAGAGAAATAGAGAGATTGAAAGAGTAAAGATTGGAAAGAGAGAGAGATTGAAAGAGAGAGAGAGATAAAGAAGAGAGATTGAAAGATAAGATTGGAAAAAGAGAGAGAGAGAGAGAGAAAGAGAGAGATTGGAAAGGCGAGAGGAAGGGAAGAGAGAGATTGAAAAGGGGGAGAGAGATGAGAAAGAGAGATTGAAAGGGAAGAGAGAAAGAAGGAGAGATTGAAATAAGAGAGAGAGAGGTTGAAAGAGAGTGAGAAAGAGAGAGATTGAAAGGGAGAGAGCGAGAAAAGAAGAAAAAGAGGAGAGAGAGAATGATTGATAGAGAGAAAGAGAGAGATAAGAGAGAGAAGAGAAAGAGTTTGAAAGAGAGTGAGAAAGATGAGAGAAAGAAGAGAGAGATTGAAAGGGAGAAAAGAGAAGTGAGGAAAGAGAGAGTGAGAAAGAGAAAAAATAAAAGAGAGAGTGATTGTAAGAACATTTGGATTTTCTCTCACCCAAAAAACTGGATTGTGCAATATCTCTAATTGAATAATATTATTATGTATTATATATTACGAATCTTAGGAATTAAATCACTTCAACCTAAAAATAGAAAAAAATAAAAAAAATGCACCATGAATATATAGAAGGAAAATGTTTATTATTGTGCGACTATTTATCAATCATCTTCACCATAGGTCTTTGATAATGAATAATACATAATTCTGTTCTGTTTTGATTGTAGGAATTGAAATAAATATTAATTTGTATATAATGTTTAGAATAAGTTCTATAAGTGTTGGGGTAGGAGAGAGTAAAAGGCATGCGGGTCGTTGGTTGTAAATATTTTCAACATCCCCATCCCCAAAACGACATACAGACCTACACCACCTCCCCACCTCAGCCAGGTCTGAATTCAGAGTTTTCCTGCTTCTATGCAGAACAAAGAGTGTACACTTTGTAGTAGAGATTCCAGTTGTAGTTCTATAAGAAAAAAAACTGACAACCAAATCCAACCAAAACATCAGACTAAGTATAAATAAATTTAAAAGAATTGAAAAGATGTTGCGTAGCCTTCTTTGTTCGGCAGTAAGTCGTATATGTTAGATACTGGCATCTTCAAACTCCCTGATCCTATACGTTGCTGGTATACTGTGGGTCTTCATCTAACCCTTGTACGATATATATGTAGTGGTCGCTTAATGAAATCACAACACATGCATTAGTAGCAGTTTGACCCTTTTATCTAATTCCCTCGTGATGCGGTGTGAGTGGCGAACTGTTGACAATGGGAACTGCCAAGGTTGACAATGACTACTCCTACTGCTTGCCTGGAATGGTGAGGTAAGGGGGGTGCTGAACCCCACTGCCGCTGGCAGTGATGCCGTGTCGACGGACACTCCTTATGCTCTGTTCGCCATCTCCTGTCTGACTGTCCCTACTGACCGTTGACTGTCTTTTGTATCTCTCAAACGCCTACGCGTTTTCTTTGTTCGCTACCACCAGGAAAAAGTCTTTGTTACCTTTGTCGTCCCCCCTCTGTTTAATTCAACCGGAAATTCCTATTTCCGTTTGTACATTATCTAACAAAGAAATTGCGTATTCGATTCTTCACTGGATGTCCCTAATTATGACCATGTGTCACATCCTACGTGTGGTGAATAGCTTGGTAAATACCTACTATCTGCTCGTGTGTATATTTGTTCCTTTAAGGGACTTTTGACAAAAAAAAACATTTTAACTAGAAGTTATAGTTGGGACAATACAGCATCCTCGTTATGCAGGGAAAGGGAGTGAATTCATAAATCAAATTTATTAAGGATCTGACGTTGTAGATCCCTTAGAAAGAAATTGAGAATGTACTATTCTTTTTTATGTCCCCTCTTTTTATTTTTATTTGCCCGATTCATCTTGGTTTTTAAGGCGACAAAAGATGAGTTTTTAATTCCATCCTTTTCCTTAGAAAGTGTCGGATGAAGGAGCCTCAGAACACCGCTTTTATTGCATCCCTAATTAAAGCATGTCCTCCGTTTTTAAAATCAATAATAATAATAATAATAATATATAATAATAATTAATTGTTGAGTATCTGCCGGCATCCTTGGTTCCAGATGTAGTAAATAAGTAAGCATCCAATAAGAACCGGTGTTATAGTATTCTTTGTAAGTCCGACGTCCAGATATCCAAATAACAATGAGCCAAGGTTAAGAATCAGACTAGTATAAATACAACACAGCAGCAGCAGCACTGCAGTGATTGGGACAATAGGAATCTTCGGTGGTCACGTAGTAGCCAACGAGTCTATATTTAGAAGTAGGCATCTGTCACACGCCTTATATCCCCAAAACGCCAAACAATAATAATATTAATAATAATAATAATAATGTGTTGTGTGTGTTGTGTGTGTGTGTGTGTCTATTAAACTCGGAAAAACTACATATGATATTAAAATTTCTCCCCGGAAAATATATATATGAAAATCTAAGTTAATTTTACCCTCAAACAGCCCATGTCATAAGAGCGTTTAAATCCTACAATGTCTCTTATATATCACTAGGAAAAAAATGTTCACATAACATATGGTGAGATTAATTTGCATATTGGTTTTAGAAAATAATTACTTAGTGTTATTGATTTCTAATAGTATCGTTTTGCTTTTTTTATTGTCAATGTATTAAAATGTATCCTATGAAGGATTTTGTATAGAAACCTATTAAAATATAATATGAATAAACGTAATATTCTTATATGCGTTCTTATTTTATTTAGTTAGTATTTCTAATTTAATATATTTCAATACCTTAGAACTTAAATATTTACGTCCGCAGTGCGTAAATTCTTGCTAGTATTTAAAATGTTCATAGAAACTAAAAAACAAGCAAATAACTGAAAAAATTTGCAAAAAAAACAATTTTGTGTGGTGTCTTCGTCTGCACGGAATATCCTTCACTGAACATGATCATCTCGTGACACACGGATTCCCATGATCTTTCTCTCTCTCTCTCTCTCTCTCTCTTCTCTCTTCTCTCTCTCTCTCTCTCTCTCTCTCTTCTCTCTCTCTCTCTCTCTTCTCTCTCTCTCGCCACCCGTCCTTATTGATCATTCGCTCTTGGAAAGACCTCCTTACGACATCCAGTATCCCCACAGAGCTGTTCAATATAAGTTATTGTAAGTCTTTACTGGTTGTGTTCATGTGTAGGTATCCACCGCAGAACATCACTTATGAGTTCGTCCTTATTTCTCCATCCTGAATAGCAGCATCAAAATAATTTTAGGCAAAGTATGTCTAAAGGAAACACTGAATAACCTTCATTACCAGTTTAATTTGATTAAAATATATAAAATTCATGCTGTTTCTCTTCTAGTGTTCTTGTAAATATCTATTAATACTAGTGTTCCTTAATTGTACGACCGTTATCACCTTGCAACACCCTCTGGTTAAAAATGAAATCGTCCAAATCGTCCAAGATGCAATGCAAAAATGTAAATCCTGATTACTTGGTGTGGCTTATAGACCGAATTCTTATTTTTCATTAGTGCCGTCACCTCAGTTAAATAATTCCATTTTTATCATGAAGGGAAGGAAAAAGGCATGCAACACAAACAATAATAAGGAACGAAAGAAAGAGCAGGGAAAACATATAGACGGTGGATGAGTGCGCGGAAGCGATAGCGCTAATCTGTTTCAATCGAACATAAGGAAAAGATGAAAAGAAGGAAGGAAAGAAAAAAGCGTGTGAGCACGTGCTAAATCAAGATTTTTATACTTTATACATATTGAATTAATTTGCTATAGTTTTTAACTGAACATAACAAATATTTTAATAATTAAATTATCATACTGTGGTATAACCAGAGGTTCAGCTAGTTATTAAATAATAACTTAATTAACTGTCTATCCTGGGTAGGTGAGGAGGAAATATGTAGAAATTAATCAATTTTCAATCTTTCCTTTGCAATTAAATATTCACACCGAACGGTGATAAACGATAAGTTTTACAACAAAAACAAAAAATAAAAACAAAAAAAAATAAACAAATGCACACGACAGATAAGATATTTATCAATTATATATCTGTTATAATATATATATATATATATTATATAATATATATATATATATATATATCGCATAAAATTAATGCTTTAAAATTTTCTCGAAGTTATGTTTAAAAGATAAGAGTTAGATTTTGCGAGAAACACTTAAATGTTTTATCGATTTTAACGTCATTGTTTTGTCGGCAGTCTTAGTCGTAACTAAGTATTATGGCATTGTAATTATTTTACATACCCACCTTAAAGAAATGTCTACAAATTTAATTAGTACATTTTAATTAACTATGAATGATTGTTTTAGTAAAAAGGCTAGTTTGCTATTTTTCTTTTAAAGTATAACATTTTAAAATCAGTTCCCTTAGATACGGTATCATGGACATGGTATTAAACGTCAGATAGATACATAGATAATTAATGAACGTACTGACAAAGATATATAGCTATATAATGAACATACTCTGAATGAATGATTGATATATAATTTAACAAACTGGGAAATATAGATAGATCGATAGATAACTGAAAATGAACAGACTGCGATATATATTATATTGTATAGATTCATTGATAGATAGAGAACATACTATGAAAGACAGATAAATGGATAGATGATTAAAAATACTGGGAAAGATAGATATGTTGCATACTGGCTTCAAATTCACGGCCCTACTTCGTGTATCTGTATACGTAGCGGGTATATATGATCATGTGGCGAAGTATGTGTAGTAGCTTAATAAAATCACAACACATGGGTATTGTAAAAACTTGCGTTTATTTATTTTCCTCGGCTGGTGGAGGGCGAGCGCTGACAATGACTACTACTACTGCTGGGATGGGGAGGTAAAAGGTGGCTGGTGGTGTCTCACCGCCCTTGACCGCGACGGACCGTATCGACGGTCGCTCCTTGTGCTCTGTTCGCCGTCCGCTGTCTGACTCTCCTGGGATCCCTGACTTCGTTTTATATATATCAAACGCCTACGCGTTTTCTTTTGTTATCTTTATCAGTGGACAAAATCTATTTCCGAACTTATTGTTACCCATCCTTCTTAGTTCGTTTTTACCGGGAAAAAGTCCTATGTCATTTTTTCGTCTTTTTGTTAAATTTAACCAGAAATTCCTATTTCCGTGTGTATAATATACAACAGATAGAGAGATAACGGACACACTGGTATATATATATATTATATATATATATATATATATATATATATATATATATATATATATTAATAAACAGGCTTCGATAGATAGATAGATAGATAGATAGATGTTGAATTTCCAGTTCTAGTGGTTTGGGGAGTGTGGAGTGTTACATATCGGTTGTCCATTTTAGTTGTTTAGGTTTCCTATTGGTGAATCCAATCATAGTCTCAGTAGTAGAAAGTCCGTTGTATTCCTTGAAATCCTAGACAGAACAATAGTGTACTGGTTGTAGCAGAGAATCCAGTTGTAATCTTTTTGGTATTAAGTCAAGTGAGCAACTGATTTCAGGTCAGTTGCAAAAAGTCTTAAAAGATTAAATGGTTTTCTGATTCGCCACTCAAGTAAAAGATCATTAGCTTTGACTAGTGTAAAAAAAACTCACCAGGAGTAAAATAATAATAATAATAATAATAATAATAATAATAATAATAATAATAATAATAATAATTGCTCATGGTATGGATCACACTCATCTATTTTATTAACAGTTTTCTTAACATAAACAATGAGAGGCAGACCTGAACTGATTTTTTTTCTTTTCATCAAATTCATCATTGGTACGTTATTTGTAAATGAGGGTTGTCAACCTGAAGGATTGAAAAAAGAATCATTCTCATAAACTTTGTGTCCCAGCCTTCTATAAGTGATTTCGATCGCAGCGTGTTTCATTAGT
>CM042141.1:135609485-135623078 GCA_023376005.1 Doryteuthis pealeii
TGTGGAGTGTGTAGTTCTCCTTCATCGGCAGTACTCCCTGACGTGGAGTGGTAGCAGCAGTTAGGATTCCATCTGTGGCTTGAATAGAAGAAAATTAGTTAAAAAAAAACGTGTTTAAAAAAATTGCTCCCCCCGAAAAAAAAATTCTTAATGCCCATCAAGAATGAATAGAACAAAACATATTCGGCATAAAATAACCCAACAAGGGTTGACATACCGTAAAAAAACACCCTATCAACCCGCCTTGTAGGTTAGTTATCTTATTTATGCATTAAATATTAAAAAACTAAAATGAAAGTCGATATATCGCCATAGTGGACGTGCTTGGTGTAATGGTTAGAGTCGTGCGAAATGGACTCGGTGACCAGAGTTCAAATCCTTGACGAGGCTCTTTGTATTTCAAATCGCACTAATACCCTAGGAAAAGGTATGCATCCACGTACTCCCCTCCAGCTATGGGTAAATAGTAGGACAGACTGGGATCTTTAACCTTGGTTAGGCAACCAGGTTATGAGAAGCAAAACCCTGAATTCAAAGCTCCGCTTCAAAATCAACTTTGTGTCACATGCTGCTCGTGCGGAGGGGTTGGTAAATATAGATATATATTTCTTTTCAGGGTGAATCTCTGATATTTACGATGTTTGGTTCAGCACAATAGTAGGACAAATTGGGATCTTTAATCTTGGTTGGCAACCAGTCTATGAGAAGGAAAACTCTGGATTCAAACCTGTTAAATTCCGCTTAAAAACTGACTTTGTGTCACACCCCGCTCGTACGGAGAGGTTGGTATATATTTCTTTTCCGAGTAAATCTCTGATGCTTTTCGATATTTGGCTCAGCACAATATAAGAAGAAATCACTCAACTACTCATCTGAACTCAAATAGAAAAGTGTTTAAGTGTTCTTGTTTAAATTTACAGTGAGAAATACAAGAATAATTATTGAGAGACTCATTATAGATAAATTGTTTCCTGTCACAGTCGCTGAAATCGTCACGTTTATCCATTTTGAAAAGTGGCTCCCTACCTCGGACAAGTCCTCTCAACACTTTTTCAATCGTTTCTACTTATATTAAAAGCCGTATCAAACATCACCACTTGACAATATTACACAGATCGAACGTTAATTGTGCATAATTAGATTTCCCTCAATTATCAAATAAAACGCCATCTTTGTTGATGTGGCGGTAGAGGAGCTGAAGTGCTTTTCTTTTTAACGTATGTTTGTTTTTTGTTTGTTTGTTTTTATACTTTTCTTTTTATCATTTCTTTTAATCTATCAATCTTAGTCTATTTTTATTTGATTATTTTTCTTCCTCTTGATAACGGTATCCTAATTTACTTACATCTCTAACTGATCACTGTCAAGTTTTAAATGGACGTAAGGTTGTATTTCTGTTTTTGGCTGATACTGCCTGATATAGTTAATGTGTTTTTGGGTAATCCTAAGTCCAGATGTTCATATATGGAGTTTCTACACTTCATCCATTTTGAAGGCTTAATAGTCATCGTCCTAGGAAATGGACACGGTAAACGAGTTCAAATCATAGACGAATGTGTTTGCATTCTATATAGTTACTAATTAACTTGGCAAAGGTATGTGTCCACCTTTTATTCCTCCAGCTATAGGTAGCTAGTAGGACAGACTGTGTAATTTAACCTTAAGGGGCCGGGTTAGCTCAGTCGGTAGAGTATTCGGCTAGAAACCACAAGGTTCCTCGTTCGATCCTGGTCCACGCCAACTCAGCGTATGAGTAACACAGGGATCTGTGCTGTAAAGTAAGGAGCTGGTGGTAGGTGTGGCGCTCCACCTCAGACGCTAAAATAATCTCCTTGGTCTAGCGCTATTGAAAAGGGGATAGACTCCCTCGCTGCATGGCTGATACCGATATTAGGCCGCCTCGACGACTTTACTTTTTATGGTGGTAGAGGAGCGGAAGTGGTATTTCTTTCTAACGTATGTATGTTTGTTTGTTTGTTTGTTTTCTTTTCATTATTTTTCTTCCAATCTGTCAATTCTTCGAGTCTATTTTTATTTGATTATTTGTCTTCTTCTCGATAACGGTATCCTAATTTACTTATATCTCTATCAGATTACTGTCAAGTTTTAAATGGAGGTAATTTGTATGTCTACATTTGGCTACAACTGTATAGTCAAGGTGTTACGGGGAAATCTTAATCCCAGATGTTCATATATGGAGTTTCTACCCTTCATCCATTTTGAAGGCCTGATGGTCATTGTCGTAGAAAATGGAGACGGTGAAACGAGTTCAAATCCTGGACGAAGGTGTTTGCATTTCGCATAGTGCTAATGTAATTGGGAATCGTATGTATCTACATGGTATCCCTCCAGCTATGGGTAAATAATAGGACAGACTGGGCTATTTATGGCAACCAGTTTAGGGGAAGGAATATTCCAAAATCAACATTGTTAAATCCCGCTTTAAAAATTAGCTTTGTATCATATCCTGCGGCTGACAACATGAATTGGGTGACTTTCACTATCATATATAGAATTTCTGTCAGTTTTTCCCCCACCTTACTTCTAATTGATCGTTTAACCAAATCCCATCTTTAAAGGAGTGGTAGAACCTGTTAGTGTCCCATCTATGGGTTAAATAGAAAAATGTGTTAATAAAAAGAATTGCGCATCCATTAAGAATGAATTCGTTTCAAAACTTTGTCGGCATTAAATGACCCAGGTTGTTATGCCGTAAACCAAACCAAACCCAAAATTAAATAGAACTTGGTACACACTCAATTACATCCACCCCAGAAGATGGCACTTCTGAGTGCCGAAGCTACTCGGGGTTTAAATTTTGGTGCACACTAATAAACATAGTCCCCTGATATTAAGAAATTGGACCAACATCTTAAACGAATCGAATAAAAAGTCGCCAGCCACGAGATATCCGTCTTCAAAGAAAACAACTGCTGCCCAAATATACATACATGTACGCATTTCCACTTACATTATGCCTCAGCCGACATGACAGGTGAAATAAGGAGGTCCACACCTTTCCCAATTGTCAGAAATTGAACGTAATGGCGAAAATGGAGTTCAGACACTTATACTTACGTGTTCGAAGGCCTAGTCAGTTTAAATGTCACTAATGATGATTGTGTTGCGCCAATTTACGTAAGAATGCGCATGTTTCCAATATTAGCTTTCGAAAATCTTTAATCTATTTTTTTTTTTTTTAAAATTTCGACTGCGACCGACAATAGAATATAGGCGACTATCACTTGTCTGAATGAAGCTACGTTTACGTAGGTGTTTGTATACATAATTGTAATACCACAATTCCGTCTAATCCATTGTGTTTGAGTCTTCATGCGCAATTATACACATTCTTTTGCCGGTATGCGCATATAGTCTCACTTAATTTCGTAGCATCGTTGCTATTATACCGAAATTATTTCAAGTCCTAAACATACAATTAGAAAATCAATTTGCTATGTTTGATGGAAGCAACGAAATGAAAAATAGATAAATGAATCGAAATAAAAAAAGTTAAACACTGCGAAATATTCAAACAATAATTGTAATCAGGCTTCCAGCATTTAAAAAAGTAATTATATATATATATATATATATATTATATATATGTGTGTGTGTGTGTGTGTGTGGTGTGTGTGTGTGTGTGTATGTACGTGTGTATTTACTTGAAGAGAGAAAGAGAGTGAGAAATAAAGAGGAAGGGAATGTGAGTATGTGTGTGTGTGTGTGTTTACTTGAAGAGAAATAGAAGAGAGAAGAGAGTGAGAAATAGTGAGGGAGGGATTGTGTGTGCATGTGTGTGTGTGTGTGTTTACTTGAAAAGGAATAGAATAGAGAAAGAGAGTAAGAAATAGAGGGAAGTTGTGTGTGTGTGTGTGTGTGTGTGTGTGTGTGTGTGTGTGTGTGTGTGTGTTTACTTGAAGAGAAATAGAAGAGAGAAAGAGAGTGAGGAATAGAGAGAGGAGGGAATGTGACTATGTGTGTAGAGTGTGTGTTTGAGAGAGTGAAGAGAAAAGAGAGAGGGGAATATGTTGTGTGGCGGGTGCCTAAGCGTGTGTACCTCTGTACTTTAGAGAGTGACAGAGAATAAATAGAGAAAATGAGAAATGGAGTGCGGGAAGCAGAGTGTGAGAGAATGTTTTATCGCGCACGTGTGAAAATTAATAGAAATGTGAAGAGAAAAAAATATATAGAGAGAGAGAGAGAGAGAGTGAGAGAGAGTGACGGTGCGTGTGGGCAAGGAATGTCAGAGGGATTAATAGAGATATGGAGAGAAATGTAGAGGCCAAGGCGGACACACACACACACATACAGAGAGAGAGAGAGAGAGAGAGAGAGAGAGAGAGAGAGAGAGAGAGAGAGAGAGAGAGGTGTACAAATCCACATAAAAATACTAAACACACATATAAATGTATGTAAACATACGCACTTTATGCCTGTCATAAACCTAAACACACACACACACACACCACACACACACACACACACATAATATATATATATATATATATATATATATATAACTTTACGGGAGAAAGAGAGAAAGAGAGAACATACGTACAAATCCACGCATATATACTAAATACACATAAAAATATATCTACACAAACGCACCTAAGACCTGGCATATGCGTACACACACACACATGTATATTATATATATATATATATATGTTATATATGTATATATATATATATATATAAATGTATCTACACAAACGCACCTAAGACCTGGCATATGCGTACACACACACACACACACACACACACACACACACACACACACATATATATATATATATATATATATATATATATATATGTATAAATTTTACGTGATTCATTATCAGTGTCTCTTTCTTCAGTTAATTACATTTCTTTGATAAAGCGTATTGTTATTTCGCAGAAAAAAAGACCGGCCAATCAGAAAAGAGAATGGACGAGACAGAGTTAGGTTCTTTCAAATAATGACGTTGTATGATATCGTTTTCTGTGTGTTCAGAACAATCGTATTATTCATTTCTGTGAAAATGTGATACATACTTAGATTTATTTGACATAATCATCCAGCTGAATTAAACCCGCATTTTTACGAAAAGAATGCATACTGATAATTGGAAAGAGCTAATCTTCAAGACGCTATGAAACGACATGGGAGAGTAAATCTCTAGTTGCTTGGAATTTAATCCCTTCTCTTAAGGACAAGATTTATTTGAGAAATCCGTCAAAGAATTGTTTTTATATCTATGGAGAGGCCAGTCGGTAGAGCGTTCGGCTAGAAACCACACGGTTCCTACTTCGATACCGGTCCTCGCCAACTCAGCGTATGATTAGCACAGGGATCTGTGCAGTAAAGTAAGGAGCTGATGGTAGGTGCGGCGCTCCACCTCAGATGCTAAAACAATCTCCTTGTTCTAGCGCTAGTGAAAAGGGTATAGACTCCCTCGCTGACTGGGTGATACCGACTTTAGGCCGTCTCGACGACTTACTTATATATATATATATATATATATATATATATATATATATATATATATATATATATATATATGTCACGGACACCGTGTTTCGACGTAACACATCTCCTCAGTGTGGGTAAACCTCTGGACGGTATAGAAACCCTACTGATTTTCCATCAGTCCGGCATCTTAGCCACTTGGCCATCAGCCATCTATAGGGAAGGGCTAGATTTTTACTGATAAATACATACATAGGTATATATATATATATATATATATATATATATATATAATATATATATAACCCTTCAACACAAGCAGGATGTGACACAAAGTCAATTTCTTAAGCGGTGTTTAACAGGTTTGAATTCAGAGTCTCCACTACACAAGAAGAATAGTGAGGATAGATAGATAGATAGATAGATGGATAATTAGTGTAGGCAAACTAGTGTTTGCAAATGTATAAATTACGGATAAATTTGAATAACAATGACAATGAGAAATATAAGAGAATATAAAAATATAAACTCGTGTAGTCTCGTTGGTTTGTCTTGCTGGCGCCTGATTTCGGACATTCCCCCTAAAAAAAAAAATCGTCGGCTGTCCTTTTTTTCCGGGTTTCGAAAGAAGTTGATAAAAGTGTTTTATGTATCGTTCCTACGTTTATTACTGTAACCTTGAGGGTCTATTTGAAAGGAGTGATGACGTTTTAATGGTTATCTTAATATACTTATCTTCTTCTAGTCCTGTTTTACTTCTCAAGGCTGGATTCATGTTGCTGATATTCCTGGATCGCTTGTTGTGCTGGATGACATGCTTGCAGTTTGACTCTGGAACAACTTGGGATTCTCTTGAGGATATCTTGACACATGCCGATCATAGTTTTTAAATAACAACACAAGACTTTCCTGTTTTTTTTTCCTCAGGAGCTGATTTATTCTATCCCCAATAAAAATGCCTAGGGGGACAGCCACGCATCTTGAATATGTTCCCTGTCACAGCTTCGTCCAGACTTGTATTTCACCCACTCCTCTCACTACCTCTCTTCCACACTTCACCACGTGATAACCATCGTCCAATATGAAATCGACAGGTAGCGTTGTGCTGACTCATCCCAAACAATCTTTTTAGTATCATCTACACGAACTTTTTATTTTTATTTTACCCCTTTTCTGTTACATTTCTCATGTTTTAATTAATCAGGCCGGCCTTTTCGTCGAGTTTCTAACCGACGTTAATGGGACTGAGAAACAAATATGCGTCATTTAAATGTCAGTCAATCATAGGGTATTTTAAGTGTTAAACCCCATGAAGATCTTCTTAACCTGGCACTCTCAGAATTTCCAATTCACCTTTCGAATCTAGCTAAATTAATAGAATTCCACGTGACTGCTTATAGCCAAACAGTTAGCGACCGCGTGATTCCCACAATTTTACTCATACTTACTTCAACATTAGTGACATTTGTCTTCGCACCTGTCTATCACGCCTACACAATTGTCCGAAACATTTACCATAATTGACAATGTTTCATCTAATCATATAATAAACGAATGCAGCAAACTAGCACAAATGGAGTTCATGTCTAGGCCCGACTTGATAGGAGAGAAGGTCCTCTGGGGATGGGACAAGGAATTAAGTTTTGGTCAGACAACTAAATGGTATATGAAAGAAAGAAAGAATGATATATAACATATCGGGATAGATACATAGATAAATATTAACAGACCAAGATATTATTTAATTTATGAAAATTTATATTTCTCTATCGTTCAGTTTGACTGTCTGTCTGTTAATCTCTCTCTAATCTACCAATATATATATATATATATATATATATATATATATATATATATATATATATAAGGTGTGTCAAAAAAGTATCAAGATTGTTGTACTTTTTAACACACCTTATATTCTGAAAAGAAAAGAGCGTTTCATCAATTCTTTATTTCTATCTTGGTAAATAGAACTTTAGACGTGGTACTTTTTGACAAACCTTGTATTCTGAAAAATATTAATGATTATATATATATATATATATATATATATATTATATATATATATATATATATATATATATATACTAATATATATATGAATTTATGAATATATGAAATTATCGATGTTTTTATATAAAAACATCCATCATTTTCTTCACCCCAAGATACATCCTGGTGAAGGTTCAATGAAACCGAAATGTTTAAACATCGATAATTAAATTCATCCCATTTTCGGAACACTTGTTTTTTCAAATTTTCTTTATATTGTCGGATTTATTTTCCACATTTACTCCCATATATATATATATATATATATATATATATATATATATATATATATATATATATAAATTATCAGGCTGCTAATCTTCATGCCCACGCAGCCCTCACTTATATCGTATTTCGACGAAAAACCCGTACATTTCGAGGATTATTGTAAATGAAGCCAGATAGGTAATTGAATATTAAAATAAAAATTGAAATATAAACACAAAAAAAAAGCACAAAATAATACAAAAATCATGGCGAATATCATTGTACATCCGTTTTTGCTTTTTTTTTGTTTTTTCAGTTGTCTTTTTTTGTAAAAACAAAAATACATTTATAACTTAATTTCCTTGAAGAGAATTGATAAACCTCTGTTGATAATTAGCGATCATTTATATCGGTCGGAACTCCTTCACTCTGAGTAAATTCAATTTGAAATGCAAGAAACATCAAAGGTGCTATCGGAGATTCATTTTTGATAATAACACCGAATCGTCATTATAATAAGATAACGCAATAAGAGAGGTCATTTTCCGTCATCTCTATTGACCCGAGGCAAAGAAGAACAACTGAGACTGCTTTAAATTGTTGGAATCAATTTACGCATTTTAAATTCAGATGGGCCGTGAATCATTTGATTTTTAATGAAATACAGAAATTATTTTATTTTAATCGAATTGACATAATTAGTTAATTGATTTACGATACATTGTGCACTCTGTGTTTCTCGCAGATTTTTAATGAGAAGGAAGGAGGATTTACAACACCCGGTGGAATGTATGGATAGGTGGATATATTGAACATAATGTGAAAGGCAGACAGATCGATATATATTAACAAACTTGGATAGATAGATATTAACTGACTGAGATGGATAGATACATAGTTAGATAAATCTGAACAAACTGAGATAGATAGATCTGAACTGAGATAGATAGATACATAGATAGATACGAACTGACTGAAATAGATAGATAGATAGATAGATAGATAGAGATACGTGAATATATATAAACTGACTGAGATAGATATGAAATGACTGAGATAGATTGAGAGAAAGATATATAGATATGAAATGACTGAGATAGATTGAGAGATATGAAATGACTGAGATAGATTGAGAGATATGAAATGACTGAGAGAGATTGATAGATAGATATGAAATGCATGAGAGATTGATAAATAGATATGAAATGACTGAGAGAGATATGATAGATATGAATGATGAGATAGATTGACAAATAGATAGATAGATATGAAATGACTGAGAAAATAGATAAATAAATCTAAATTTACTGAGATAGATATATCGATAGATAGATCGATACAGAGATTAGGGAAAGAATAAAAAGAGGCACAGATAGACTAAATATGAGGAGAATTGAGTAAGTATGCATTGATTGAATGAAGGAAAGAGCTACATGCATTTTACAGATGAATACGAATATAATATATATATATATATATATATATATATATATATATAATATATATATAATATATATATATATATATATGTCTCCTCAGTGTGGTTCAACAGAATGAAAGAAAAGATAGCTAGACAAATAGTGAGAAAAATATAAAACAAGCTGGTATTGATATGTACACCCAGTCTTTGAAGGCTACCTTCTTCTGGATACTGAAGTCATTAAATCAAACAGATAGATAGATAGATAGATATATAGATAGATATAAACAAGCTGCAATAACTATAAACATATAAATATGTACATACATAGATGGATAGAAAGATAGATAGATATGTAGATACATACATAGCTGGGGATAGAAAGATAGATAGATAGATATGTAGATACATACATAGCTGGATAGAAATATAGATAGATAGATATGTAGATACATACATAGATGGATAGAAAGATAGATAGATAGGTAGATAAATACATAGATGGATAGAAAGATATATAGATACGTAGATACATACGTAGATGGATAGAAATATAGATAGATATGTAGATACATACATGGATAGAAAGATATATAGGTAGATAGATGGATAGAAAGATAGATACATACATAGATGGATAGAAAGATGGATAGAATAATACATAAATGGATAGATAGATAGGTAGATACATACATAGATGGATAGAAAGATAGATAGATATGTAGATACATACATAGAAAGATAGATAGATACATACATACATACATAAATAGATGGATAGAAAGAATAGATAGATAGGTATATGACATACATAGATGGATAGATAGATAGGTAGATACATACATAGATGGATAGAAAAATAGATAGATATGTAGATACATACATAGATGGATAGAAAGATAGATAGATATATAGATACATACATAGATGGATAGAAATATAGATAGAGAGGATAGAAAGATAGATAGATAATACATACAGATATGATAGAAAGATAGATAGCTATAGATAGATAGACATATAGATGGTAGAAAAATGGATAGAAAATACATAGATAAGGATAGATAGATAGATACATACATACATAGATGGATAGAAAAAATAGATAGATAGGTAGAATAGAGCAGATACATAGATGGATAGATAGATAGGTAGATATGAATAAGCAGGAATCGATATGTTTATACACACAGATGAATAGATGGATAGATAGATAGAAATAATTATATGTATAAATAAACAGAGTTTGTTTGCCAACATTTCATTGTTCTTCCCCACCCCACTCATCCATCACTTATTATT
This sequence comes from Doryteuthis pealeii, assembly GCA_023376005.1. NCBI lineage: Eukaryota > Metazoa > Mollusca > Cephalopoda > Myopsida > Loliginidae > Doryteuthis > Doryteuthis pealeii. The sequence goes on from CM042141.1 coordinate 135,619,925, forward strand.
TCCCCATTTAAGTTTTCTAGAACAAAATTTATTAATTTTTGAATATTTGCCGATCTTCTGTATTTTTGCCACTTGTCGTAATTAATCATATGCAAATGAAATTAATAATTTATTCTGAATGCATATCGTTGATTATTACGATAATAAAACTATTCCCTTGCGGAATTAACATTGGAATTGTGTTTGAAACGATCCAGCTAGTTGATAATAACGTAGAAGAGTTGCCTATTTAAGGCAATAACAATTCAGTCACCTTTTAAGAAATTTTCAAAATGCTTTTAAAAAGATGGGGAAATGATTAGACATCCTCGCTTAAATATATATAAACATAATTATATACATACATACATACATACACACACAGGGAGATTGATAGATAGAGATTTATAGATTTGGTTTTAATATCTATAGTTATTTACTAAGCATAGTTTACATGCGGCACAAAGCCAGAAGTATGAGCCCCTAAGTAAGAATCGAACTCACTAACAATTTTCTGCTACTCTAGCTTGCATTACACATAAACATTATAACTATTATTATATATATTTATATATATATAATAATTTTAATATATATATTATTATATATTATATATATATATATATACACACACACACACACAACCTTGAGGTTTATTTCCGCTGTCGTTTATCGCAAAATTTATACACACATACACGCGCGCGCGCAACCACACACCTAAAGAAATTCACAATGTTTCATTTCGATACACACACTTATACCGTCCCATACTTACACCGTAAAATAGAATATTTTACGTCATATTTCAAACCGTCCCCCTTTTTTCAAACCTCAACATTTTTTTAAACAGACTGAATAACAAGGATTACCACTCGCTTTTCTCGTTATTCTGTGATAAAAAATTTTTTTATCACCTTCCATATACCAACAAATGTCCTGAAGATGATCTAATTAATAGATCGAAACACTGAAGCGTCGGCCAATAAACTCACCACTTAACCCATTTAAACCTGTGTTTTTTCATTTTTCTTAATATACTACATACCGTCGGATTCACTTCCTTTTTTCATATATATATATATATATATATATATATATATATATATATATATAATTATATATATAATCCTGGTAAATTGATATTTGGTTAAGTAATTAGATGGATTATATGCTAATATTTAATATAGTATTTGAGATTGTTAACAGAAATCAGATGTGTTAGAAAAATATCGAAGCAGATTCTTTGCATTATTTAAAGTTTAGATTTTAATATTTAAATGAAGACACATACAAAGCAGATCGACTTACCGAATTAACATTGAAATTGTCAATGGAAATAATCCATCTAATTGATATTAACGCAGTGGAGTTGGCTATTTAATGTAATCACAATTTACTCCCTTTTCGCAATGTTTCAAAATGCTTTTTAAAAAAAGATGTTGGTAGGTTGGTTGGTTTTAACGGCATTGTTACTTTGAGGGGAATGTGGGGCGAGGGGATATTACATCATGTTAAATTTAAGAAAATATCGAGATTGTTAGTTTGAAAAGGAAAGAAAACAGAAGCCAACAGGCAGCACAAGAAGAAAAGAAAATCTGGTTTGTAAAAAATGCAAATAAATTCTGAACGGAAATAAACAAAGATTAAGTGTTCTGGGTATGACGTTAAACTGCATCCAATGATGAAGTTCCAGTGTTGGAGCTGTGGGGATTATAGAGTGACCTTTCATCGCCATTACTCCCAGGTCCATTCTGACCTGTGAAGAATAATTAAAGTCTAATTACCGTCGAAACTGGGATATAACAGGCAGAGTTGTCGAAAACACTCCCCAATCACCAATACCGAATCAGGATTGATGAATCAGGTAGGATCACATTGCGGAATCGACGATTTCTCAGGAAGCTCCAAGGCACCCAGTGGTCCCTGTACCTTTCCTCGCGCTTTGCCTGAGCCCCCTAAACCAATATTTGAGGATGTTCCACAAAACCAAAGAATGGTAACATCAACTAGGGGACTAAGCCCACCAGTGTCACTCCAACTCTAAGCAATGCCATCAAAAATACCCCGTGCATATCAAGATTTATCCCCTGTAATCGGCGGGTCGAAAGAACTTAATTCCACCCAAAGGCACGCTACGCGCGCGCAATGGGAAATTTGGAAGGGAGATGAAGATAATTAAAGTCATCGAACAGAAGACCAAGGCAGCAAACGGTTGTAACTCAATACAATCCGAAAAGCCACAAAGTCCACTGCAAATGACAGTATAATATAAGACACCACAATGTCATTTAAATCAAGCAGTCAAAGCAGCAATCAGAACTCAAGGAATGGAATCACCCAGATTCATGGATGGAATCATTCTGAGTCCATTTATATACAACTGTCACTTGGACACTGCTTGAGTGGTACTTAGCTGGCTGTTATTTCAAACCAACATAGGATAACTGACTTCCAATAACCTGAAGTCGGTAGTAATTGTCACGGTTATCGGTTAAATAGAAAAGAAATGTTTGAAAAATGTGTTTGGAAAAAAAAATGAATATTCATGAAAAAATTACCACATAATATGTCGACATGGCCTAAAATCCAACCAAGCCAACCCCAGACGCGAACCACACGGAACAATCAGAAGGAAACGTAAGCGGAAAGCAAGATAGAAGAAAGTACTGAATCAGAACTTTTTATGTAGAAAAAAAATACAGTTAAATTGGCTTGAACAGGACTAATAGAAAGATGGAAAACGCAAAAAATGCGATCAATTTCCAAGATACACAGTGAAGCCCCACCCCTAAAGGAAACGGAAATATAAAAACAACCTAATCAATTGATGAGAAATAAGTTCAAAAAATAATTTGAGGAAACAATATGTTGTTTCCGACGGCAACAGAATACGAGATTCCACATTCATTTTTCTCCATTCTTTGTTTTTTCTTTTCCGTTCCTCTCTTTTGTTTTGACAACTCACTGGTCATGAAAATGGAAGTAAAAAACGATATTTCGCATAAATGAGCCCAAACAAGGCTGAATGCCCAGTAAAATCAAACAACAAACGACAAAACAAATACCCCGGAAAACATTAAAAAAGAGAGAAATTGAGAGCAATAAAGAACGAACTCAAGTCTGTCAAGAAATACAGTCAATGAAAACACAAAAATAGAAACAGACACTCTCCGGT
>CM042141.1:135623178-135628178 GCA_023376005.1 Doryteuthis pealeii
AGAAGAGATAGCAATGGAGGCCGAGGTCAAGCTATCAGACTTGTATAATACACAACCAGCAGCAGCAGGCAGGCCACTGAGCCAGTGATAGTAGGACACATATGGAATTCTCGGCGTGGTGCGAAGCAGGTGGTAGTCAGCTGGACTGGGTTTTATGAAGTGGGCATGACTGTATCAGCTCGCCTATATCCAAAAACATCCAATAATCAGATAATATAGTGAATAGGATAATAAATATAATATGAATAATATGATAGATATCTAATAACCCGGAAAAAGCTACTATTTTTAATTACTCTCTGGAAAATATATATATGAATCTAAGTTATATTTACCTTCAAAAAGCCCACGTGTCGTAAAGAGCGTTCGACAACCCTACATGTCTTTTTATTATGCACTAGAAGGAAAAGTGATTCAGCATAACATATGGGTGAGACAATCTATGATGGTGTGCATATTGGTTTAGCAAATAACTTTACTTAGTGTTATTATTGATTTTCTAATAGTATCCGTTTTGCTTTCTTTGTTTATGTCAATGTATTAAAATCAATCCTATAGAACCTCCTAAAATATATATGGATAAGCGTAATTTCTTATATGCGTTCTTATTTTTATTTAGTTAGTATTCTAATTTAATATATTTCGTTGACCTTATAACTTAATATATTTACATCCGTAGTGCGCAACATTCTGCTATGTATTAAAATGTTCTTATGAAACAAAAGAATCTAACGATAATAACTGAAACATTTGCAGAAGAAAAGAACAATTTTCGTGGTTTTTCGTCTGCACGGAATATGCTTCACACTGAACATGATATCTCGCGACACAGCACGGATTTCCATGATTCTCCGTCTCTCTCTCTCCTCCTCTCGTCTCTCTCTCTTCCTCTCTTCTTCTCTCTCTCTCTCTCTCTCTCTCTCTCTCTCTCTCCACCCGTCCTTATTGATCATCCGCTCTCGGAAAGACCTCCTTACGCATGCGTATCCCCACAGAGCTATTTAATATGAAGTTATTGTAAGTCTTACCGTTTGTTATGTGTAGGTATCCACCGCAGAACATACTTTAGTGAATTCGTCCTTAATTTCCCATCTGAACTGCGATCAAAATAATTGTTAGGCAAGTATGTCTAAAGGAAACACTGAAGTAACTTCTATTACCAGTTTATTTTGATTAATAAATAATCACTAAACTGCATGCTGTGTTCATCTTCAATGTGTTTTTCTTTGTAAATATCTATTAATTACTAGTATTCCTTGAATTACAGCGACACGTTACACCTTGCAACACCTCTGGTTAGAAAATCCAGACAGAATCGTCAAGCATGCAATATGCAAAATGTAAATTCCTAATTACAGGGTGTGGCTTGATAGACCGAATTGCCTTATTTCTTTATTAAGTAGCTGTCACCTCAGTTAAATGCGGACCATTCCATGTTTTATTATGAGGGGAGAAAAGGGCATGCAACACAAACTATAATAAAGAACTGAAAAGGAAAGAGCAGGGAAAAGTATATAGACGGTGGATGAGAGCGTGGAACGATAGGCTAATCTGCCTTCAATCGAACAGAAGGAACAAGAGGAAAAGAAGGAAGAAAAGAAATAAAGCTTGAGGAGCAGCTGGCCTAAATCAAGATTTTAATACTTTTACATAATGTGCAAATTACTTGCTATAGTTTTTAACTGACAATATCAAATAGTATATATATATTAAAATTCTCTATACTGTGGTATAACCACAGTTAGGTTCGTATTAACACTTACTATACTTAACTTAACTGTCTATCTGGGCTAGGGCGAGGAGGAAATATGTAGATAATTACTCACTTTTCACATCTTTCCTTTGCTAAGTTATAATATTATCAACCCGACGGTTGATAAACGATAAGTTTTACAACAAAAACAAAAAATTAAATAAACAAAAAAATAAACAATGCCACACGACGAGGATTAAGAATTTATTCAGTATAGTCTCTCTTATATAATATTATAAATATATTTATTATATATATATATCTATATATTATATTATATAAATATATATATTTATCGCATCAAATTAATGCTTTTATAAATTTTCGCGAAGTTATGGGTTAAAAGATAAGAGTTAGATTTCGCGAGAGACACTTAAATGTTTACGATTTTAACGTCATTGTTTTATCCGGCAGTCTATAGTACTATGGCAATTGTAGTATTAATTTTACCAGTACCCCACCTAAATAAATTTCTACAAATTTAATTAGTACATTTTTAATTTAACTATGAATGATTGTTTTGTTTAAAAAGGCGCAAGTTTGTTATTTTCCTTTAAAGTATTAACTGTTTTACCCAATCAGTTCCCTTAGAATACGGTATCATGGACAATGGTATTATATATGTTGTATATGTGATTACATAGATATTTGCTTTAGACTGTACTGACAAGATAGATAGTTCTTATTATTTTATATTGAACATACTCTGAATGAATGATTGAATATATAATTAACAAACTGCGGAAATATAGATAGAATCGATAGATAACTGAAAATGAAAGACTGCGATTATATATATGTATAACTGATTCATTGAGTAGATAGAAGAACGATACTATGAAAGACAGATAAATGGATAGATGTATAAAATTACTGGGAAAATGATAGAATAGTTTGCATAGCTGGCTTTCAAATTCACGGCCCTACTTTCGTGTATCCTGTATACTGTAGCGGGTATATACTGTCCCATGTCGCGCGACAGTTAGTGTGTAGTAGCTTAATAAAAGTCACAACACATGGCGTATTTGCCTTCAAAAACTTGCGTTTTTATTTATTTCCTCGGCTGGAGGCGAGCGCTGCACCAATGACTCACTACTTACCTGCGCTGGATGGGGCAAGGTCAACAAACGGTGGCCTGTCGGTGTCCTCAACCGCCCCTTGACCGCGACGGCACCCCGTATCGCGTCGCTCCCTTGTGCTCTGTCGCCGTCCGCTGTCCCTGACTCTCCTGGATCCCTGACTTCGTTTATATAAATCAAACGCCTACTGCGTTTTCTTTGTTATCTTTATCAGTGGACAAATCTATTTCCGACTTAATTGTTACCATCTTCGTTAGTTCGCTTTTACCGGGGAAAGAAGTCCTTGTCATTTTTCGTCTTTTTGTTTAATTTAACCAGAATTCCTATTTGCCGTGTGTAATTATATACAGACAGATAGAGAGATATACGGACACCTGGTATATATATAATACTATATATATATAGTATATTATATATTATATATATAGATATAATATAAGTAATTATATATAAATAAAAGGCTTCCGATAGAGTAGGATAGATAGATAGATAGATGTTGAATTTCCCAGTTCTAGAAGTTTGGGGAGTGTGGGAATGTGTTACATATCGGTGTCCCGATTTTAGTTTGTTAGGTTTCCTATTGGTGATTCCAATCATAGTCCCTCAGTAGTATAAAGTCCGTTGTATCTTGAAATCTGACAGAACAATAGTGTATCTGGTTTGTAAGCAGAGAATCCAGTTGTAAATCTTTTTGGTATTAATCAAGTGAGCTAACTGATTTCATGGTCGTTGGCAGAAAATCTTAAAAGATGTAAATGGGTTTTCTGATTCCGCTTCACTCATAGTAAAAGATCATTACTTTGATAGTGTAAAAAAAAGACTCCATCCAGGATGTAAAAAATTAATATAATATATAATAATATAATAAATAATTAATAATAATAATAATAATAATTTGGCTCATGGTAAGTGGATCACACTACCATCTATTTAAATTAACAGTTTTCTTACATAACAAGATAGGCAGACCTGAACTGATTTTTTCTCTTTCTCACAATTCATCATTGGTACGTTATTTGTAAATGGAGGGTTGTCAACCTGAAGGATTTGAAAAAAGAATCAATTCTCTATAAACTTTGTGTCCCAGCCTTCTATAAGTGATTTCCGATCGCAGCGTTTTTCAGATTGTGAAAATCTCAATTATGAATTAAAAGACAAGTAATTTAATCACAATTGAGCAGGTGCTTGCGATGTCATGTCAGTTCATTTGGACAATTCTCAGCTAATAATATATTGCAACAGTCAAACGGATTAACTGAAAAATAGAAACGCTGAAATACAAAGCAGGTTTGCTCAATTAAATCATTACATTATATATATGAACACAGAGAGTAAATAAAGACACGTGTTTCGAGTAGGTCACCTCTCATCAGTGCAGTTATACCAATTTTTTAAGCAGCTACCTCTGCCCGGGTTCGAGACCCGAACGTAACTACGCTTCGCAGAAATCTACCCATACGGGCCGAACAATAGCCTGCCAAACTATAGCAGGCTTTTAAAGCGGAAATGGTTCACAAGAGGTCTCAAACTTTGTAAACAAAGTGAGATTTAGCTAACGCCGAATACTGGTGAATTTGCAAAAATCCCGCATAAAATAAAGGTGCCAATCTGAAATTAGGAAGCGTATATGATATATTTAACTATATATGATATATATGTGGTGTGGTGTTGTGTGAGTGTGCGTGTGTATATATATATAAGTAGTATATATATATATATATATATATTATATATTATATATATATATAACAGTTTTTCATTATAGCAATTTCATCTAAAATTCTCCGCGCATATACTGGTGTATTCATGGCGTAGTAGTGTAGGCGTAGGTCCAAAGCGGCAAATAACCAGGTTCGAATCCCAGTGAACTCTGGAATATAAGAAACTCACACCTTGGTCGTTCGCGTGCCTCGCATGGTACCCAAATGGAAACGAGTACGTAGCCTTCTTGTCCATGGCCACAACACAGTCGTTATATATATATGTGCTGGGTATTCTATGGCAATAGTTAGTGTAGTGCTTGCGCCGACTAAGCCGTGTGATGTTGGGTTCTGAATCCCAGTGAGACCGTAAAAAAGAGCCTCACATCTGTGTCATCCGCGCAGTCATCAAGTGTACGCAGATGAAACGGGTACTTAGCATTTTCCAGGCCACAGCTGCACGTCGAT
>CM042141.1:135630678-135710678 GCA_023376005.1 Doryteuthis pealeii
TAAGAAAAAATGAATATTATTTACTTAAGACATTTGTTGGACCACACACATAAACAGACACACAGACTTACACATAGACACACACAGAGGCAATTGGAAGATATAAGGCACACAAACGAATGGACAATTCATAAGCCACAGCTCTAAGACTTCAGAAACCTCCTGACGAATAGATCTTTATTCGAAATTATTAAGAATAAATCAAAAGGCAAATAACAGACATCAATAATTACCATTTTTCTTTACCTTGCTTTTTGATAGCTCTTTAAAAAACCAACCTACCAAACCTAATATAAAACAATGCTTCAAGCCAATTTATAAATAACATTTATTTTAAATGTTATCTTAAATTGATTTCTATATAAATATATGTACAGATTGGCGGTAACATAATAGTATTAGAACAGTAACAGCAATAATTATTACAAACCCAGTTTGTTAAAATCATTTATGCAAATTATTAAATTAGTAAATAAACTTAGAATAGCATATTCAGAATGTATCATTAAATGAGCATTTGCGAGTAAATTTAAAGATCCTTAAAAATAACTCTCTCAAAATGAAACGCCGGTGTCACCGGTCCAAAGCGAGATCATGAATTTTCTGAAGAAATGAATGATAAGACATTTGGCTAAATGAATTACAATTAACCATGTTGTTAACTTGCACTACACGAGTGACAGTTTAACATGTTGTTATTGCATTTCTGTCGCAGCTGGTACAATTGAATTATGTTTTCTATTCAATAACTAGCAAAGAAATCCGTGCCCTTGGGCGCAAGTACTCTTGTTTTAATGTAATAAAATATCATTAAATTAGAAAGACGAACAACACTAAATAAGGACGAATATAAAAATTTACACTTATCTAGATGTTATTTTAATAAATTTGATTTCTTATGAATTATTTATACAGATTGGGCTTTTTAAAACCTTTTTGTTAAATCATTATGCAATAATTCGCTCGTCCTAATCTATTAATCTTTATTCTTAGAGAAATATATATAACATAATTTCGGAGTTGCTAAATGCATTAATATATTGGTATTTTGCAAGAAATCTAACGTCACCTAGACCTTTTAATAGCGATATCGTTAATGAATAAGATGCTAATTAATGATTAAATTATGATTATTTCATAATTGTTGAAAATATATACATAAATATCCTTAGGATCAAGTCGTGCACATGCAGTGTGACGCAATTGTGGGTTATACAGAGCATTCAATTCCAGTATAGTAAGATATCAAGAGGAACGATAGAAAAGAGCTTTCTAATTTATTTTTTATTTTAATTGTAACAAATGCGGTCACCTTTTGGCGTGGGGTGGGCGACCCCTGATTGCTTAATTATTGTAATACGGTGGCTGAACTGTGCAGTGACATGCAAACGCTAATACTTTGGCCTTATTTAGGTTAGACAGCGGTCGGTGAGCCCCGCCACCAACTATCGGCTAGTCTGTAAGCCCTAGCACTTTTATGATTTTGCCAACCCTGTAGCCCGCATGGGCAATCCCCAATCCTTTATTATATACTGTGCTATCAGGCAGTGACTGAAGGTCTTAGTGTTCCTGCATCTAGTTGAGTTTTGTGGAGTATGTATTCTCTCTCATCGGCATGTACTTCCTGACTGAGTGGTTCAGCAGCAGTTAGGATTCCATTTGTGGCTTGAATAGAAAAAATGAGTTTAAAAAAAACGTGTTAAAAAAATTGACCCCTATCCCCCAAAAAAGAAAAGAATTTTAATGGCCCATCAGATATGAATAGAACAAAATCATATTCGGCATAAAATACCCACAAGGGTTTTACATATCGTAAAACCATCCACAACGGCCTTGTATCTTTACCTTAATTATGCATTAGATATAAAATACTAATGAAAGTCGATATATCCATAGTGGAGGTGCTTGGTGTAATTGTTAGAGTCGTGCGAAAATGACTCGGTGACGAGAAGTTCAAATCCTTGGACGAGCTGTTTTTGTATTCCAATCGCACTAATACCCTTCGAAAAGGTATGCATCCACGTACTCCGCGCCCTCTAAGTTATGGGTAATATAATTTGGGCAGAGCTCTGGGGATCTTTAACTTGGTTAGGTCAACCAGGCTGTTGAGAAGCAAAAACCATGAATTCAAAGCTCGCTTCAAATCAGAACTTGTCACATGCCCTCGTGCGAGGGGTTGGTAAATATAGAATGATTTCTTTTCAGGGTATCTCTGATCATTACGATGTTTCGGTTCAGCACAATTGTAGGACAGATTTGGGATTCTTACCTTGTTGGCAACCATCCTATGAGAAGGAAAACTCAGATCAAGGCCTGTTAAATTCCCGTTTAAAAAAACTGACTTGTGTCACACCCCGCTCTGTCTACGGAGAGGTTGGTATATTAATTACGTTTTCCGAGTGGATCTCTGATGCTTTTGTCGATATTTGGCTCAGACACATATTAAGAAGAAATCACTCAACTACTCATTCTGAACTCAATAAGAAAAGTGGTGTTGAAGTGTTCTTGTTTTAAAGTTTACAGTGAGAAAATAGCAAGAATAATTATTTGAAGGAACTCATTATAGATAAATAGTTTTCCTGTCACAGTCGCTTGAAATCGTCACGTTTATCCATTTTGAAAAGTGGGCCTCCCTACCCGGCAAGTCCTCCTCAACACTTTTTCAATCGTTCTATTATATAAAACGTAATCAAACATCACCACTTGAACAAATTACAACAGACAGATCGAACGTGTAATTGTGCATAATTAGATTTCCGCTCATATTATCAAATAAACGCCATCTTGTGATGGTGGCGGTAGAAAGCTGAGTGGCTTTTTCTTTTTAAACGTAGTTTGTTTGTTTTGTTGTTTGTTTTTATACTTTTTCTTTTTATCAATTCTTTTAATCTATCATTCAGTCTTTTTTGATTTATTTTAATCGCCTCTTGATAACTGGTATCCTAATTTTACTTACATCTCTATACTGTCACTGTCCCAAGTTTACTGGCATGTATAGGTGTATTTCCTGTTTTGGCTGATACTGCCCTGAATATAGTTAAATGTGTTTTTGGTAATCCTAAGTCCAGATGTTCATCATATGGAGTTTCTAACATCTTCAATATCCATTTTGAAGGCTTAAGCTATCGTCCTAGGAAAGGGAACACTGTAAACGAGTTCAATCATAGACGAATGTGTTGTCTTGCATTCTAATATAGTTACTAAGTTAACTTGGCAAAGGTATGGGTCCACCCTTTATTCCTCCCAGCTATGGTAAGCTAGTAGGCAGACTGGGTAATTTAACCTTAAGCGCCGGGTTAGCTTCAGTGAAGAGTTCGCTAGAAACCACAAAAGGTCCTCGTTCGATCCTGGTCCACGCCAACTCAGCGATGAGTAACACAGGGAATCTGCTGCGGTAAAGTAAGGAGCTGTGGTGGGTGTGGCGCTCCACCTCGACGCTAAGATAATCTCCTTGGTCTAAGGCTATTGAAAGGGGATTGACTCCTCGCTGCATGGCTGATACGATATAGCCGCCTCGACGACTTACTTTTTATGGTGGTTAGAGGAGCGAATGCATTTCTTTTCATAATTATGTTATGTTTGTTTGTTTGTTTGTTGTTTTTTCTTTCATTACATGTTCTTCCCATCTTGTCAATTCCTTGAGTCTATTTTTATTGATTATTTTGTGTCTTCGTCGATTAACGGTATCCCTAATTTACTTTATATCTCTTATCAGAATTATGTCAAGTTTGGTAAAATGGAGGTAAGTTTGTATTCATACATTGGCCTACCACTGTATATGTAAGGTGTTATTGGGAAATCTTAATCCAGATGTTCCATATATAAGTTTCTAGCCTCTTGATCCATTTTTGAAGGCGTGATGGGCATGTGTCGTAGAAAATGAGACGGTGAAACGAGTTCAAATCCTGGACGAGGTTTTGCATTTCGCATAGTGCTGAATGTAAATTGGCGATGCTATGTATCTTACATGGTATCACCAGCTATGGGTAAATAAAGGACAGACTGGGCTATTTATGGGCAACCGAGTTTTAGGGAATAGGAATATTCCAAAATCAACATCGTTTGAATTCTGCTTAAAATTAGCTTGTAATCATAGGTCTGCGGCCGCAAAGCATGAATTGGGTGACTTTCACTATGCAATGGTATAGGAATTCTGTGAGTCTTTTGTTCCTCCTTACTTCTATTGATCGTTTAACCAAATCCCATCTTAAAGGAGTGGTAGAACTGTTTAGAGTCCCATTACTATGGGTTAAATAGAAAATGTGTTCTACATAAAAAGAATTGAGCATCCATTAAGATGAATTCGTTTTAAACTTTGTCGGACATTAATAATGAGCCTAGGTTGTATGCCGTAACCAATACCAAACGAACCCATAATTGGTGTTAAGAGATAGAATGACACACAGGTTCTAGTTGGACAGTGCAGGCCCTCAGAAATATGATGCATGGAGCTCACGTGCTGTGGACGAACTCGAAGCTAGATCTGCGGGTTCAAAATGTTGGTTCACATTAAAAAACATAGTCCACTGCTATTAAGAAATTGGATGCAAAATCTAAATCGAATCGAAATAATAAAGTCGCCAGCCACGAGATATCCGTCTTCAAAGGGTAAAAACTGGGGCTTGCCCATTATATACATACATGTAGCGCGATTTTCATTTACTTATGCCTCAGCGACATGAACAGGTGAATAAGGAGGTCCACTCACTTTTTCCATTGTCAGAAATTGGAACGTAATGGCGAAAAATGGAGTTCAGACACTCTATTACTTACCGTTCGAAGGCCTATTTCAGTTTAAATCCACTAATGATATTGTGTTGCGGCCAATTTACGTAGATGCGCATGTTTCGCAATATTAGCTTTCGAAAATCTTTAATCCTATTTTTTTTTTTTTAAATTTCGACTGCGACCTGACAATAGAATATAGGCGACTATACTTGTCTGAATGAAGCTACGTTTACGTAGGTGTTTGTATATCATAATTGAATTACCAAATTCTCTAATCCATTGTGTTGAGTCTTCTAATACGCATTTATACACATTCTTGCCGTATGCGCTCATATAGTCCTCTCTGAATTTCGTAGACATCGTGCTATTATATCGAAAATATTTCAAGTCTAAACAGACAATTTAGAAATCAATTTTGCTATGTTTGATGAAGCAACGAATGAAAAATGATAAATGAATCGAAATAAAAAAAAGTAATACACAGCTGAAATGTTCAGAAAATAATTTTAATCAGGCCTTCCAGCATTTAAAAAGTAATATGGTTATATATATATATATATATATATAATAATTATATATATATGTGTGTGTGTGGTGTGTGTGTGTGTGTGGTTGTGTGTATGTATTGTAAGTTAGTGTGTAATTTACTTGAAGAGAGAAAGAGAGTGAGAAGATAAAGAAGAGGAAGCAAATGTGGAGTATGGCTGTGGTGGTGTTTACTGAAGAGAAATAGAAGAGAGAAAGAGAAGAGTGAGAAATAGAGAGAGGAGGGAATATGTGTGCATGTGTGTGTGTTGTTTACTTGAAAAAGGAATAGAATAGAAGAAAGAGAGTAAAAATAGAGGAAGTGTGTGTGTTGTGTGTGTGTGTGTGTGTGTGTGTGTTACTTGAAGAGAAATGAGAATAGAGAGAGGTGAAGATGAGAGATGGGGGGAAATGATCTAATGTGTGTAAATGGTGTGTTGAGAGGTTAGCAGAGGCAAGAGATCGAGAGGGCAGAGATTTGTGTGGCGGGTGCCTAACGTGTGTGAGGTCGTCCGGTGTGTGCTAGAGAGTGAACAGAGAAATAATAGAGAATAGTGAATTGGCCACGTGTCTGGGAAACAGGAGTGTGAGAGAATGTTTTAATCGCGCAGCAGTGTGAAAAAGAATAGGAAATTCATGTGTCGTGAAGGTAAAAATATATAGTATGTAGAGAGAGAGGAGAAGTGACGTTGTGGGGACAAGGGAAGGTCAGAGGGATTAATAAGGAGATATGGATGGAGAAATTGTAAGAGGGAAGGCAGACACACACACACACATAACAGAGAAGAGAGAGATGAGAGAGACGAGGAGAAGAGAGAGAGAGAGAGAGAGAGAGAGAGAGAGAGGGGGTACAAGATCTACCATAAAGATACTTCGAATCAGCTGCTGATAGTTAGTAAATGTATGTAGACATACTCACTTTATGCCTGTCCATACAACCTATTTGAACACAGACAGTCAGAACCATGACTACAGACATCACGACACCACACCCACATACATACATAGATATATAGTGCTATTATTATATATATTGATAATTATAATATATAGATAGTAATATAGTAATAGACTTTATGAGAAAGAGAGAAAAGCAGAACGATACATCAATCCCACTGCATATATACTAAATAGACACATCACAATATATCTACACTACAAACTGCACGCTAAGACCTGCATATGGCGTACATACACACCACACGGTGTGCACCACAGCAACACGCACACAACACACATCATGTATTATATATATATATATATATATATAAATTATATATAGTCACATGTCAATAAGTACTACACAAACGCACCTAAAACCTGCATATGCCGCGTAACACACACACCCCACTGTAAGTAAATATTATAGGAATGTATATATTATATAGTATATATATCTATATATACTATAGTAGTATGTAGTAAATTCTACTGTTGATTCCATTATCAGTGTCTCGTTATTTTGCAGTTAATTACACATTTCTTTTGATAAAGCGTATTGTTATTCGAACAGAAAAAAACGCGGCTCATCCAGAAAAGAGAAGACGGAGACAGAGTTAGGTCTTTCAAATAATGACGTTGTATGATATCGTTTTTCTGGTGTGTTCAGAAAATCGTAATTCATTTCTGTGAAAATGTAATAACTACTGATTTATGCTTGACATAACTCATGCCAGCTGAAGTTAAACCCGTATTTTACGAAAGAGAATGGCATACTGATATTGGAGAGAGTTATCTTCACAGAACGGCTATGGAAAGACGAGCATGGAGAGTAAATTCTCTGTTGTTGGAATTTAAGTGGCCCTCTACTAAGGACTCAAGAATTTTATTTTGAGAAATCTCGTTCAAGGGATTATGTTTTGAATCATAGGGAGGGGCTGGTAGCTCAGGTCGGTAGAGCGTTCGGCTAGAAACCAGCACGGTTCCTAGTTTCGATCCGTTCCTCGCAAACTCAGCGTATTAGTAAGCAAAAGATCTGTGCGGTAAAGTAAGGATCTGCGATGGTAGAGTTGTGGCGCCCCCACGTCAGAATCTTAACAACAATCTCCTGATGCTATGCGCTATTCTGATAAAGGGGATAGACAACCCTCGGCTGACTGTTTGATACCGACTTTAGGTGCCGCCCCCTCGACTTACTTTACTTCTATATATAATATATATATAATATATATAATATTAATATCACATATAGTTACATCAAGACACAGTGTTTCGATGTAATACATCTCCTCTATGTGGGTTAAGTTGTCAGCGAGGATACCTCTGGCCGGATCTATGAAACCGCTACTGATTTTCCATCAGTCCCCGCAGTCTTAGCCCTTGGCATGTAGCGATCTATTAGGGAAGGGTAGATTTGTTAACCTGAGTAAATACCATATCAGTAAGTATTGAGTCATATTAGTTTAGTATATATATATATGCTATAATACTAGTATGCTTATGATACCTCTTCCAACACAAGCAAGGATGTGTGTGGACACAACATTTCTTAAGCGGTGTTAAACAGGTTTTGAAGATTCAGAGTCTCCACTACAACAAGAGAATAGTGGAGGATATGACCAAATAGACTAGTATAGGATACGATAGCATACACGGATAACTTGGTGTAGCAGAACTAGTGTTTGCAAATGTATAAATTGACGGAAAGATTTTGAATAACAAATGACATGAGAAATATAGAGAATAAACTCGTGTAGGTCTCGTTTGGTTTTGGTCTTGTTGGCGCCTGATTCTGGACATAACCCCCCCGCAAAAAAAAACGTCGGCTGTCCTTTTTGTCTGGGGTTTCGAAAGAAGTTGATGAAAGTGTTTTTAATGTATCGTTCATGACGTTTTAGTGACTAGTTAAACATTGTGGGTCGCAATGTTGAAAGAGTGATGAGTAGTTAATTGGTAATCGTAAGATACTTATCTTCTGAATAGTCCTGTTGTTTACTTCTCGAGCTGGGATTCGGTGTGCTGGATATCCTGGATACGCTGTTGGGCTTGGATGACATACTTCCCTGTTTGACTCGGGAACAACTTGGTCTCTTGGAGATATCTTGAGCACTATGCCGTATCGATAGTTTTTTAAATAACAACACAAGAAACTTTCCTGGTTTTTTTTCCTCGTGAGCTCATTTATTTTATCCCCAATAAAATGCCTATGGAGGACAGACACGCATCTTGGAATCTTCTGTTCCCTGTCACGAGGCTTCCGTCGGAGCTGTATTTCACTCACTCCTCTCATGCTACTCTCTTCCTAGCACTTACCACGTGTATAACCATCGTCCATATACAATCGACATGTAGCTGTTTGTGGCTGACTCTAACCCGCAACAAATATTTTTAGTACATCTACACGAACTATATTTTTATTTTTCCGCCTTTTCTTGTTACATTTCAATGGTTTTTAATTAATCAGGCCCGGCCTTTTGTGTCCGGGTTCTAACCGTCGTTAATTGACGAGAAACAAATATGCGTCATTTATATGTCAGTCCCAACTCATAGGGATTTTGTAAGGTTAAACCCCATAGAGCTCTTCTTAACCTGGCGCTCTCTGAATTCCATTCCACCTTTCGAATCTAATAAATTAATAGAATCCACGTGACCTGCTTATAGCCAAAGCAGTAGCGATCGCGTGATTCCACAATTTTACATCCATACTTACTTCAACATTATGACCATTTGTCTTCGGCAACCTGGTCTATCAACGCCTTACACATTGTCCGAAACATTTACCATATTGACAATGTTCATCTAATCATATAATAACGAATGAAGCAAACTAGCACAAATGGTGTTCATTCTAGGCCCGACTTGATAGAAGAAGGTCCTCTGGGATGGTATCAGGATAAGTTTGTTCAAACAACTAGAATGGTATATGAACGAAAAGAAATAATGATAATATAACAAGCGGGATATAATACCTAGATAAATGTTAACAGACAAGATATATTATTTATGAGCATTTATATTTTCTCGTCTCGTCTTAGTTGACTGTCTTCTGTATAAATCTCTCTCTCTCCCTAAGTAATATATATATATATATAGGTATATATATATAATATTATATAATTATAAGGTGTGTCAAAAAAAGTAAAAGATTGTTGTATCTTTTAACACACTTTTTTCGAAACGAAAAAGAACGTTTCATCAATTCTTTATTTCTATCTTGTTAAATAGATACCTTAGACGTGGTACTTTTTGACTAACTTGTATTCTGAAAAATATTAACTGATTATATAATATATATATAAATATATATATATAATATACATATATGAATTTATGAATATATATATATATATAGTATATATATATATAATATATATATACATAATAAAAACATCGATAATTTCCATATATTCATAATTTCAGTATATTATAGTATAGTAATACTATATATATAGCATATATATATATATTATTCATAATTCTATATGTATATATATAATATATATATAATATATAATTATATATATTTAATCATTAATTTTCATGAATCTAGTGTGTAAAATATGTACCACGTTAAGGTTCCATTACCAGATAGAAATAAAGAATGATGAAACGGTTCTTTTCGTTTCAGAATATAAGGTGGTTTAAAAGTACAACAATTTGATACTTTTTTGACACACCTATTATAATATCATATATATATATATAATAAATTATAATATATAGGGAGAGAGAGAGATTAAACAGACAGAAGTTCCAATACTTATAATCGATGATGAGAATAGATAAATGCTCATAAAGTTAAATAATTATCTGGTCTGTAACATTTTCTAGGTATCTATCCGTCTATGTTATATATCATTATTTCTTTTCTTTCATAACCATTTAGTGTCTGATCAAAACTTAACTTCCTTGTACCATCCCAGAGGACCTTCTCTCCTATCAGTCCGGGCCTAGACATGGAACACCATTTGTGCTAGTTAGCTGCATTCGTTTATTATATGATTAGATAAACATTGTCAATTAAATGGTAAACTTGTTTCGACAATTGTGTAGGCGTGATAGCAGTCGAAGACAAATGTCAACTAATTGTTGAAGTAAGTATGAGTAAATTGTGGGAATCACGCGATCGCTACTGTTTGGCTATAAGCAGGTCACGTGGAATCTATAATTTAGTTTTAGATGTCGAAAGGTGAATTTGGAATTCAGAGGCGCAGGTAAGAAGAGCTTTATGGGGTTTAACACTTAAACTACCTATGATTGACTGACATTTAAATGACTGCTAATTTGTTCTCAGTCACATTAACGACGGTTAGAAACCCGACGAAAGGCGGCCTGATTAATTAAAACATGAGAAATGTACAGAAAAGGGAAAAATAAAAAAAAAAGTTCGTGTAGATATACTAAATAATTGTTTGGGGTTGAGTAGCAACAACGCTACAATGTCGAATTCATATGGACGATGGTTATCATCGTGGTAAAGTGTGGAAAAGAGGTAGGTGAGTAGGGTGAGTGAATACATAGTCTGGAACGAAGCTGTGACAGGAACAGATTCAGATGCGTGTCGTCCGTCCTAGGCATTTTATTGGATAAATAAATGGCTCACGAGGAAAAAAAACAGGAAAGTCTTGTGTTGTTATACAAACTATGATCGGCATTGTCAGATATCCTCAGAGAATCCAAGTTGTTCCGGAGTCAAACAGAAGTATGTCATCCAGCCAACAGGCTATCAGGAAATATCCAACACGATACCACGCTGAGAAGTAAAACAGAGACTAGAAGATAAGTAATTCTTGACGAATTACATTAACGTCATCACTCCTTTCAAATAGACCCACAATGTTTACAGTCATAAACGTAGGAACGATACATAAAACACTTTTATCAAACTTTCGAACACCCAGACAAAAGGACAGCCGACGTTTTTTTTTTGGGGGGGGGGTTAGGGTCCGAATCAGGCGCCAACAAGACAACCAACGAGAACTACACGAGTTTATTCTCTTATATTTTCTCAATTGTCATAGTTAATTCAAATTTACCTGTAATTTATACATGTTGCAAACACTAGTTTGGCCTACACCAATTATCCGTGTATTATCTATCTATCTATTCTTATTTGTCTATCCTCACATTCTTTGTGTAGTGGAGACTCTGAATTTCCAACCTGTTTTAGAACACCTGCTTAAGAATTGACCTTGTTCACATCCTGCTTGTGTTGAAGGGATATATAGTATATCTATATATATATAGTATATATAGTATATACCTATGTATGTTTATCAAAAACTCTACCCTTCCCATAGATGGCTTATGGCGCAAGTGGCTAAGATGCCGGACGATGGAAAAGTAAGGGTTTCTATACCGGCCAGAGGTATCCGCTAATTTTACCCACACTGGGAGATGTTATTACATCGAAACATGTGCCTTGATGACTATATGTGTATATATATATATATAATATTATATATAGTATAGTATAAGTAAGTCGACGGGGCCGGCCTAAAAGTCGGTAATCAAACAGTCAGCGAGGGGTCTAGTCCTTTTTCAACTGCGCTAGATCAAGGGATTTTTTTAGCATCTGAGGTGGGGCGCCACACTCTACCATCAGATCCTACATTTACCGCAACAGATCCTGTGCTACTCATCACGCTGATTTTATGCGCAGACCGGTATCGAATAGGAACCGTGTGGTTTCTAGCCGCAAGCTCTACCGACTGAGCTAACGGCCCTCCATAGATATAAAACAATTCCTTGACGGAATTCTCAATAAATCTTGTCCTTAAGAAGAAGGATAAATTCCAAGCAACTAGAGATTCTCTCCATGGCCGTTCATAGCTGTCTTGAAGAATTAACTCTTTCCAATTTCAGTATGCATTCCTTTCGTAAAATACGGGTTTAATTCAGCTGGATGATATTCAAATAATTCTATATGTATCCACATTTCAACAGAAAGATAAATACCGATTGTTCTGAACACACAGAAAACGATTATCATACAAGTCATTATTTGAAAGAACTAACTCTGTCCTCGTCCATTCTCTTTTTCTGATTGGCCGGTCTTTTTTCTGTAAATAACAATACGCTTTATCAAAGAAATGTAAATTAACTGAAGAAAGAGACACTGATTAATGAATCACGTAAAAATATATACAAATATATTTATGATAATAATATATATATTATATATAAACATATATATAATATAAAATATACATGTGTGTGTTGTGTGTACGCGCATAGCAGGGTTTAGGTGCGTTGTGAGTACTTTGAATGTGTAATATATATATATTATATAAATATATATATATATATATTACATATGTGTGTGTGTGTGTGTTGTGTGTGTGTGTATGTACGCATATCCAGGCTAGGTGCGTTGTGTAGATGATATTTTGTATGTGTATTTAGTAGATATGCGTGGATTTGTACGTATGTTTCTTCTTTCTCTCTTTTCTCCCATAAAGTTATTATATATATATATATAATATATATATATATATATATATATATATATATATATATGTGATGTATGTGTGTGTGTGTGTGTGTGTGTCCTGTGTCTGTGTCTGTGTCTGTGTTTAGGTTTATGACAGGCATAAAAGTGCGTATGTTTACATAATTTATATGTGTGTTTAGTATTTTTATGTGGATTGTAAACCCCTCTCTCTCTCTCTCTCTCTCTCTCTCTCTCTCTCTCCTCTCGTCTCTCTCTTCTTCTTCTGTAATGTGTGTGTGTGTGTCTGCCTTGCCCTCTACATTTCTCTCCATATCTCTATTAATCCCTCTGACATTCCCTTGCCCACACACACCGTCACTTTCTCACTCTCTCTCTATATATATATATTTTCTCTCACATTTCTATCTTTTTTTCACACGTGCGCGATAAAACATCTCTCACACTCTGTTCCCGCCTCCATTTTCATTTCTCTATTTATTTCTCTGTCACTCTCTAAAGACAGAGGTACACACGCTTAGGCACCCGCCACACACATATTCCCCCCTCTCTTCCTCTTCACTCTCTCAAACACACACTTTACACACATAGTCATATTCCCTCCCTCTCTCTATTCCTCACTCTCTTTCTCTATTCTATTTCTCTTCAAGTAAACACACACACACACACACACACCACACACACACACACCTTCCCTCTATTTTTTACTCTCTTCTCTATTCTATTCCTTTTTCAAGTAACACACACACACATGCACACATATCCCTCCTCTCTCCTATTTCTCACTCTCTTTCTCTTCTATTTCTCTTCAAGTAAACACACACACACATACTCCATTTCCTTCCTCTCTTTATTTCTCACTCTCTTTCTCTCTTCAAGTAAATACACACATAACTACATACATACACACATACACACACACCACACACAACACACACACATATATATATATATATATATATTATATATATAATTATATACATATTATTTTTAAATGCTGGAAGCCTGATTACAATTATTGTTTGAATATTTCGCTGTGTTTAACTTTTTTTTTATTTCGATTCATTTATCTATTTTTCATTCGTTGCTTCCATCAAACATAGCAAATTGATTTCTAAATTGTATGTTTAGGAACTTGAAATAATTTCGGTATAATAGCAACGATGCTACGAAATTAAGTGAGACTATATGCGCATACCGCAAAAGAATGTGTTAATTGCGCAATGAAGACTCAACACAATGGATTAGACGGAATTGTGGTATTACAATTATGTATACAAACACCTACGTAAACGTAGCTTCATTCAGACAAGTGATAGTCGCCTATATTCTATTGTCGTCGCAGTCGAAATTTAAAAAAAAAAAAAAAATAGATTAAAGATTTTCGAAAGCTAAAATTTGGGTAACATGCGCATTCTTACGTAAATTGGCGCAACAAATCATCATTAGTGTGATTTAAACTGAATAGCCTTCGAAACGTAAGTATGAGTGTCTGAACTCCATTTTCGCCATTACGTTCAATTTCTGACAATTGGAAAAGTGGTGGACCTCCTTATTTCACTGTCATGTCGGCTGAGGCATAATGTAAATGAAAATGCGTACATGTATGTATATTTGGGCAGCAGTTTTTTTTTTGAAGACGGATATCTCGTGGCTGGCGACTTTTATTCGATTTCGTTGTAAGATTATGGTCCAATTTCTAATAGCAGTGGACTATGTTTTTTAATGTGAACCAACATTTTAACCCGAGTAGCTTCGGCACTCAGAAGTGCCATCTTCTGGGGGCATGTAATTGAGTGTGTTTCCAGTTCTATTTAAAGATGGGTTTGGTTGGTTTGGTTTACGGCATAACAACCTAGGTCATTTAATGCCGACAAAGTTTTGAAACGAATTCATTCTAATGGATGCTCAATTCTTTTTATTAACACATTTTTCTATTTAACCCATAGATGGGACTCTAACAGGTTCTACCACTCCTTTAAAGATGGGATTTGGTTAAACGATCAAGTAGAAGTAAGGAGGAGGACAAACACAGAAATTCAAATATATGATAGTGAAAGTCACCCAATTCATGTTGTCGGCCGCAGGATATGATACAAAGCTAATTTTTAAAGCAGAATTTAACAATGTTGATTTGGATATTCCTTCCCCTAAACTGGTTGCCATAAATAGCCCAGTCTGTCCTATTATTTACCCATAGCTGGTGGGATACCATGTAAGTACATACGATTCCCAATTACATTAGCACTATGCGAAATGCAAACACCTTCGTCCAGGATTTGAACTCGTTTCACCGTCTCCATTTCTACGACAATGACCATCCAGCTTCAAAATGGATCAAGGGTAGAAACTCTAAATATATGAAACATCTGGATTAAGATTTCCCAATAACACCTTAACTAATCACATGGTAGCCAAATGTAGAATACAAACTTACCTCCATTTAAAACTTGACAGTAATCTGATAGAGATATAAGTAAATTAGGATACCGTTATCGAGAAGACGACAAATAATCAAATAAAATAGACTCGAAGAATTGACAGATTGGAAGAAATGATAATGAAAAGAAAACAAACACAAACAACAAACATACATACATTAGAAAGAATGCCACTTCCGCTCCTCTACCACCATAAAAAGTAAAAGTCGTCGAGGCGGCCTAATATCGGTATCAGCCATGCAGCGAGGAGTCTATCCCCTTTTCAATAGCGCTAGACCAAGGAGATTATCTTAGCGTCTGAGGTGGAGCGCCACACCCACCACCAGCTCCTTACTTTACCGCACAGATCCCTGTGAGTTACTCACGCTGAGTTGGCGTGGACCAGGATCGAACGAGGAACCTTGTTGGTTCTAGCCGAATACTCTACCGACTGAGCTAACCGGCGCCTTAAGGTTAAATTACCCAGTCTGCCCTACTAGCTACCCATAGCTGGAGGAATAAAAGGTGACACATACCTTTGCCAAGTTAATTAGTAACTATATAGAATGCAAACACATTCGTCTATGATTTGAACTCGTTTACAGTGTCCATTTCCCTAGGACGATGACTATTAAGCCTTCAAAATGGATGAAGTGTAGAAACTCCATATATGAACATCTGGACTTTAGGATTACCCAAAAACACATTAACTATATCAGGCAGTATCAGCCAAAAACAGAAATACAACCTTACATCCATTAAAACTTGACAGTGATCAGTTAGAGATGTAAGTAATTAGGATACCGTTATCAAGAGGATGAAAAATAATCAAATAAAATAGACTGAATTGATAGATAAAAAGAATTGATAAAAAGAAAAGTATAAAAAAACAAACAACCAAACAAAAACATACGTTAAAAAAAAAGCCACTTCAGCTCTTCTACCGCCACCATCACACAAGATGGCGTTTTATTTGATAATTGAGGGAATTCTAATTATGCACAATTAACGTTCGATCTGTGTAATATTGTCAAGTGGTGATGTTTGATACGGCTTTTAAATATAAGTAGAAACGATTGAAAAAGTGTTGAGAGGACTTGTCCGAGGTAGGGAGCCACTTTTCAAAATGGATAAACGTGACGATTTTCAGCGACTGTGACAGGAAACAATTTATCTATAATGAGTCTCCTCAATAATTATTCTGTGTATTCTCACTGTAAATTTAAAACAAGAACACTTAAACACACTTTCTATTTGAGTTCAGATGAGTAGTTGAGTGATTTCTTCTTATATTGTGCTGAGCCAATATCGAAAAGCATCAGAGATTCACTCGGAAAAGTAATATATACCAACCTCTCCGTACGAGCGGGTGTGACACAAAGTCAGTTTTTAAGTGGAATTTAACAGGCTTGAATCTAGTTTTCCTCATAGACTGGTTGCCAACAAGGTTAAAGATCCCAATCTGTCCTACAATTGTGCTGAACCAAACATCGTAAATATCAGAGATTCACCCTGAAAAGAAATACATATCTATATTACCAACCCTCCGCACGAGGGGCATGTGACAAAGTTGATTTTGAAGCGGAGCTTGAATTCATGTTTTGCTTCTCACAGCCTGGTTGCCTAACCAAGGTTAAAGATCCCAGTCTGCCCAATTATTTTACCCATAAACTTGAGGGGGAGTACGTGGATGCATACCTTTTCGAAGGGTATTAGTGCCGATTTGAAATACAAACAGCCTCGTCAAGGATTTGAACTCTCGTCACCGAGTCCATTTCGCACGACTCTAACAATTACACCAAGCACCTCACTATGGGCGATATATCGACTTTCATTTTAGTTTTTTAATATCTAATGCATATTAAGGTAACTAGACTACAAGGCTCGTTGGTTGGGTGGTTTTTACGATATGTAAACCCTTGTTGGGTTATTTTATGCCGAATATGTTTTGTTCTATTCATTTCTTGATGGGCATTAAGAATTCTTTTCTTTTTGGGGGATAGGGGTCAATTTTTTTTAACACGTTTTTTTAAAACTCATTTTCTTCTATTCAAGCCACAATGGAATCCTAACTGCTGCTACCACTCCACGTCAGGGAGTACTGCGATGAAGGAGAACTACATACTCCACAAAAACTACATAACTAGATGCAGGACACTAAGACCTTCAGTCACTGCTGATAGCACATATATAATAAAAGGATGGATTTGCCATTGCGGGCTACAGGGTTGGCAAAATCATAAACGTGCTAGGCTTGACAGGACTAGCCGATTAGTTGTGGGGGCTCACCGACCGCCTGTCTAACCTAAATAAGGGCCAAAGTATAGGCGTTGCATGTCGTGAACAGTTCAGCCACCGTAATTACATAATTAAGCATCAGGGGTCGCCACCCACGGCCAAAAGGTGACCCCATTTGTTAAAATAAAATAAATAATTAGAAAGCCTCTTTTCCTATCGTGTCCTCTTGATATCTTACTATAATGGAAATTATGTAACTGTCTGTAACCCAAATTGCGTCACCACTGATGTCACGATTTCCTAAGGTATTTATGTTATATTTTCAACAATTATGAAATAGTCAATTTAATCATAATTAGCATCTTATTCATTAACGATATCTCTATTAAAGTCTAGGTGAGTTAGATTTACGCAAAACTACCAATATTATTAATGCATTTAGAATCCCGAAATATTATTATTATTACTCTAAGAAATAAAGATTTATATAGTATATGGAGGGAATTATTTGCATAATGATTTAACAAAATGGGTTTTAAAAAAGCAATCTTATATATAATTTCATAAAGAAATCAAATAAATAACATTAGAATAAGTGTAATATTTTTATATTCGTCCTTATTTAGTTTTGTTCGTCTTTCTAATTTAATTGATATTTTATTACATTAAAAACTAAGATACTTGCGCCCAGGGCACGGATTCTTTTGCTAGTATTATTGAATAGAAACATAAATTTCAATTGACAGGCTGCGACAGAAATGCATACCACATGTTAAACTGTCACTCGTGTAGTGCAAGTTAACAACATGTTAATTGTAGATTCATTTAGCAATGTTCTATCATTCATTCTTCAGAAAATATTCATGATCCTCGTTGGACGGTGACCGACCCGCGTTTCATTTTGGAGAGTTATTTTTAATGGATCTTTAATTACTGCAAATGCTCATTTCATGATACATCTGAATTATGCTATTCTAGTTATTTACTATTTAAAATTGATAATGATTTTAACCAAAAACTGGGTTTTGTAAATAATTATTTGCTGTTACTGTTTTCTAATACTATTATGTTACCAGCAATCTTACATATAATTTTTATATAGAAATCAATTAAGATAACATTAAAATAAATGGTTTTAATTGCTTGAAGCATTGTGTTTATATTGTTTGGTAGTTGGTTTTAAAGCTATCAAAAAGCAAGTGTAAAGAAAAAAAGGTTAATTATGAGTTGTTTATTTGCCTTTTGATTATTCTTAATAATTCGAGATAAAGATCTATTTCGTCAGGAGGTTTCTGAAAGTCTAGAGCTGTGGCTAAGAATTGTCCATTCAGTTGTGTGCTTATATCTCCAATGCCTCTGTGTGTGTCTATGGTAAGTCTGTGTGTCTGTTTATGTGTGTGTGACCAACAATGTCTTATTATAAATATATTATTTTTTCTTATTTAGTTTTGTTTTGTCTTTCTTATTAATATAATATTTTATTACATTAAAACTTTAAATGATTGCGCCCAGGATGCGTATACTTTTGCTAATATATTTAAAAGCAATTGCAATAAATGAAAGTATGTTTTTAAATATACATATACTTAAAAAAATACTTGAAAATCTTATTTATTGATAAAAGCAAACGCAAATTAAGAATTTCATAAAAATGGAATTTCTTGTACATACATCTGTTGACTTCTCAATAAAGAATTTTCTGCGTTTTTTCCCGCAAGAAAAAAACCCGACAAATAATATTTTTTTAATTCAAATAATTAATAATTATTTATTAAATATAACATAAGAGTAACTTATTTCTACGCCAACAGGAAGCCCATAACATGATGACTCACGTAATAATCATGGCAACGACATGTTTTATTGTATATTGAATTTATACGTAAATAGATTTTCCATGTATTAGATAGATGATAGAGAGATTAGGTAATGCTGAATAAATATATGCAAATCCCATAAGGGAAATTATTGATAATAAAGCCATATAAATTTAAAGAAAAAACCCTATGAATAAAGTCACAAAAATCACACACATACACGCACACACATTTTACACACACCCCAAAAACCCCCCCACAAAAACCAATACACAACACACACACACACACATACCACACACACAACACACACAAACACACACATATATATTATATATATATTTATATATTATATATATATATATATATATATATAATAAACAATATGATTTACCGTGGAATAGAATATCGAGGTAATGGCAATATCGACGGTCAATACAAATATTAATCGAATAGTCAGCGGTATGAAGAAAAAGTTTTTCAGTATGTTGGTAGTACGGGATTATTAGAAAGGTATAGATAGATAACCTACTTATGTTTCGTCAAAAAGGAAACATCAGACTTAATTGTAATGCATTAATGAAGACATTGATTAATCAAAGATAATTGCCTTTAATTAATCAATTTCTGAATTAATGCTCTTCAATAATATACAAGAACATATTCACACGCCACCCCACACACACACACACCCACACACACAGTTCACATATTTATATAATTTATAATACGGTTGTATTGTTTCTGTTGGTGTGTGTACGTGTGTGCTGTGTGTGTGAAGTAAGATGTAGAATTAGTTATTAATATACCTAGCAATTCAGAAATTGAATTAAAGAGCAATTTCTTTGATTAATCAATGTCTTGATTTAATGCATTACAATTAGTCTGATGTTCCTTCTTTGACGAAACATAAGTAGGTTATCTATCTATCTATCTATCTATCTGTATCTATTTATATATATATATATAATAGTAGTTTAGCTCAGTCGGTAGAGAGTTCGGCTAGAAACCACAAACCACAATCTCCTTTCGCTATTGAAAAGGGGATAGACTCCTCGGTGACTGATTGTTGATACCGACTTTAGGCCGCCTCGACGAGTTTACTTACTTTTATATAGATAATATGAGTGATATATTCTCAGTAAGTAGTGCTCAATATGAGAGATAGAGTATTTGTTATATAAGTTACGGTAGCGTGGACAGTGAGTCAACGGCGCCTGATCACAGAGAGTTTCTCGCCTATGCGATCTTCAGGCGACTGGTTTCTGACTGTTTCTCAATATGCGATCTTCAAACCGTAGGCGAGAAACTCTCTGTAACTTTGTTGCCGTGAACTCCGTTTCTACCTTCTCTTAACTTATACATGTTGTATCTGGTCGGCATCCTAGGTTCCAGATTGTAATAAGTAAGTAAGCCAAGCCAATAAGAATCCGGTGTTAAAATATTCTTTGTAAGTCCTTCGTCCAAGAGAATCCAAATGTTAATGAAATAAGGTCAGAATAGTGTCTCTATTAATACAGCAGAAGCAGCAGCAGCAGTGGCCAGTGATTGGACAATAGAAATGCCTTCGGTGGTCACGTGTAGTCAACGAGTCTATATTTAGGAGTGACCATTTACCTCATGCCTTATATCAACAAACATTCAACAATACATACCTATATATCATTGACAAGTTCTCTTTTTCTTTTTAATAGATACTAGGTCTGCTCTTTCTGGCTGGGATGAGCTGATCTGTCTTTAACTCTAAGTGCCAGATAATTTTATGCGTTTCATTATATCAGTTCTTCAGCAGTTTGCACACCATTTGGTTATACCTGGGTGACAGACTCACGCAATCTACACAGCTATTGATATAGTCCCGAATTGTTACATAAAATGAATTCTTTCTAGTGGAAAAAAAAACTCGCAGAGAGCGTAACAGCAAGTGGTCCTCAGAGGAGAGGTCCCGTCCCTTTAGGCAAGTATTTTGACTCTTAGCTCCGACACTCAGCCGGGCGGGGGGTCGAGCCATATCAGATTCATGACTCCAGAATGTTCATCTGCTCTCTGATTTAGTACGCCTTAAATGGGATTGGTCTGTTTTCTATCACTGCTGTGACGTGTGCTGTGGCCCTGGAAATTGCTAAGTACCCGTTTCCATCTGGGTACACTGATGACTGCTCGGATGACACAGATGTGAGGGCTCTTTTTACGGTCTCATTGGGATTCGAACCCAAATCACCGGCCTCTAGTGGCGCAAGCCTACACTACTATGCCATAGAATACCAGCACATATATATATAACGTGTGTTGTGGCCATGACAAAAGGCTAAGTACTCGTTTCCATTTGGGTACACTGACGAGCACTCGAACGACCAAGGTGTGAGGGTTCTTTTTTCAGAGTTCAGCGGGATTCGAACCTGGATTGTTGCCGCCTTTGGAGACCTACGCCTACACTACTACGCCATAGAATATTAACACCAGTATATGCGCGAGAATTTTAGCATGAAATGCTATAATGAAAAACTGTTATATAATATAATATATATATATATTATATATATATATATATATATATATATATTATATACACCACACACACACACACACACACACATATATATATATATATATATATATATATATACGCTCCTAATTTCAGTTGAGCACTTTATTTAGCGGGATTTAATTGCAAATTCACCGTATTCGGCGTTAAGCTAAATCTCACTTTGTTTACAAAGTTTGAGACCTCTTGGTGAATTCATTTCCGCTTTAAATAGCCTGCTATAGTTGGCAGCTGATTGTGGCCGTATGGGTAAGATTTTTGGCGAGCGTAAGTTCGTTCGGGTCTCGAACCCGGGCAGAGGTAGCTGCTAAAAATGGTATAACTGCACTGATGAGAGGTGATACCTCGAAACACGTGTCTGTAGTTTACTCTCTGTGTATATATATATATGTAATGATTTATTTGAGCAGACCTGTCTTTTATTCAGCGTTTCTATTGTTTTCAGTTAATCCGTTGACTGTTGCAATATATTATTAGTGAGAATTGTCAAATGAATGACAATGACATCGCAAGCACCTTGCTCTTGACTGATAATTGACTTGTCTTTAATTCATAATGAGATTTTCACTAATGAAACACGCTGCGATCGAAATCACTTATAGAAGGCTGGGACACAAAGTTTATGAGAATGATTCTTTTTTCAATCCTTCAGGTTGACAACCCTCATTTACAAATAACGTACCAATGATGAATTTGATGAAAAGAGAAAAAAATCAGTTCAGGTCTGCCTCTCATTGTTTAGTTTAAGAAAACTGTTAATAAAATAGATGAGTGTGATCCATACCATGAGCAATTATTATTATTATTATTATTATTATTATTATTATTATTATTATTATTATTATTATTTTACTCCTGGTGAGTTTTTTTTACACTAGTCAAAGCTAATGATCTTTTACTTGAGTGGCGAATCAGAAAACCATTTAATCTTTTAAGACTTTTTGCAACTGACCTGAAATCAGTTGCTCACTTGACTTAATACCAAAAAGATTACAACTGGATTCTCTGCTACAACCAGTACACTATTGTTCTGTCTAGGATTTCAAGGAATACAACGGACTTTCTACTACTGAGACTATGATTGGATTCACCAATAGGAAACCTAAACAACTAAAATGGACAACCGATATGTAAACCTCCACACTCCCCAAACCACTAGAACTGGAATTCAACATCTATCTATCTATCTATCTATCTATCGAAGCCTGTTTATTATATATATATATATATTAATATATATATATATATATATATATATATATTATATATATATATATATATACCAGTGTGTCCGTTATCTCTCTATCTGTTGTATATTATACACACGGAAATAGGAATTTCTGGTTAAATTAAACAAAAAGACGAAAAAATGACATAGGACTTTTCCCGGTAAAAGCGAACTAAGAAGGATGGGTAACAATAAGTTCGGAAATAGATTTGTCCACTGATAAGATAACAAAAGAAAACGCGTAGGCGTTTGATATATATAAACGAAGTCAGGGATCCCAGGAGAGTCAGACAGCGGACGGCGAACAGAGCACAAGGAGCGACCGTCGATACGGTCCGTCGCGGTCAAGGGCGGTGAGACACCACCAGCCACCTTTTTACCTCCCCATCCCCAGCAGTAGTAGTAGTCATTGTCAGCGCTCGCCCTCCACCAGCCGAGGAAAATAAATAAACGCAAGTTTTTACAATACCCATGTGTTGTGATTTATTAAGCTACTACACATACTTCGCCACATGATCATATATACCCGCTACGTATACAGATACACGAAGTAGGGCCGTGAATTTGAAGCCAGTATGCAACATATCTATCTTTCCCAGTATTTTAATCATCTATCCATTTATCTGTCTTTCATAGTATGTTCTTCTATCTATCAATGAATCTATACATATATATATATCGCAGTCTGTTCATTTTCAGTTTATCTATCGATCTATCTATATTTCCCAGTTTGTAATTATATATCAATCATTCATTCAGAGTATGTTCATTATATAGCTATCTATCTTTGTCAGTACATTCATTTAACTATCTATGTATCTATCTGACGTTTAATACCATGTCCATGATACCGTATCTAAGGGAACTGATTTTAAAATGTTATACTTTAAAAGGAAAATAACAAACTAGCCTTTTTACAAAACAATCATTCATAGTTAATTAAAATGTACTAATTAAATTTGTAGAAATTTATTTAAGGTGGGTATGTAAATAAATTACAATGCCATAGTACTTAGTTACGACTAAGACTGCCGATTAAAACAATGACGTTAAAATCGAAAACATTTAAGTGTTTCTCGCAAAATCTAACTCTTATCTTTTAAACATAACTTCGCGAAAATTTTAAAGCATTAATTTTATGCGATAATATATATATATATTAATATATATATATTATATATATATATATATATATAATATATATATAAGAGAGATATACTGATAAATATCTTATCTGTCGTGTGCATTTGTTTATTTTTTTGTTTTTTAATTTTGTTTTTGTTGTAAAACTTATCGTTTATCACCGTTCGGTGTGAATATTTAATTGCAAAGGAAAGATTGAAAAATTGATTAATTTCTACATATTTCCTCCTCGCCTACCCAGGATAGACAGTTAATTAAGTTATTATTTAATAACTACCTGAACCTGTGGTTATACCACAGTATGATAATTTAATTATTATACTATTTGATATGTTCAGTTAAAAACTATAGCAAAGTAATTCAATATGTATAAAGTATTAAAAATCTTGATTTAGCACGCTCTCTCAAGCTTTTTTCTTTCTTTCCTTCTTTTCCTCTTTTCCTTCTGTTCGATTGAAGCAGATTAGCGCTATCGCTTCCACGCTCTCATCCACCGTCTATATATTTTCCCTGCTCTTTCTTTCGTTCTTTATTATAGTTTGTGTTGCATGCCCTTTTCCTCCCCTTCATAATAAAAATGGAATGGTCCATTATTTAACTGAGGTGACGGTACTAATAAGAAATAAGAATTCGGTCTATAAGCCACACCATGTAATTAGGATTTACATTTTTGTATTGCATCTTGGACGATCTGATTTTTAACCAGAGGGTGTTGCAAGGTGATAACGGTCGTGTAATTAAGGAAATACTAGTATTATAGATATTTACAAGAACACTTGAAAGAACAGCATGCATTTTATATATTTTAATCAAATTAAACTGGTAATGAAGGTTATTCAGTGTTTCCTTTAGACATACTTTGCCTAAAATATTTTGATGCTGGTATTCAGGATGGAAAATAAGGACGAATTCATAAGTGATGTTCTGCGGTGGATACCTACACATAAACACAACCGGTAAAGACTTACAATAACTTATATTAAATAGCTCTGTGGGATACTGGATGTCGTAAGGAGGTCTTTCCAAGAGCGATGATCAATAAGGACGGGTGGAGAGAGAGAGAGAGAGAGAGAGAGAGAGAGAGAGAGAGAGAGAGAGAGAGAGAGAGAGAGAGAGAGAGAGAGAGAATCATGGAATCCGTGCTGTCAGCGAGATGATCATGTTCAGTGAAGCATATTCCGTGCAGACGAAAACACCACAAAATTGTTCTTTCTTTGCAAATGTTTCAGTTATTTGCTTTTTTTTTGTTTCTAAGAACATTTTAAATACTAGCAAGAATGTGCGCACTACGGATGTAAATATTTAAGTTCTAAGGTAACGAAATATATTAAATTAGAAATACTAACTAAATAAATAAGAACGCATATAAGAAATATTACGCTTATTCATATTATATTTTTAGTAGGTTTCTATAGGATTGATTTTAATACATTGACAATAAAAAAAGCAAAACGATACTATTAGAAACAATAACACTAAGTAATTATTTGCTAAAACCAATATGCAAATTAATCTCCCACCATATGTTATGTGAACCTTTTTTTTCCTAGTGATATATAAAAGACATTGTAGGTTCGAACGCTCTTACGACGTGGCTTTTTGAAGGTAAAATTAACTTAGATTTTCATATATATATTTTCCAGAGAGTAATTTTAATATAATATGTAGTTTTCCGGGTTTAATAGTATCTATCATATTATTATTTTATTATTTATTATTATTATATTATTATTATTATTGGGTTTTGGATATAAGGCGTGTGACAGATGCCTACTTCTAAATATAGACTCGTTGACTACACGTGACCACCGAAGATTCCTATTGTCCAATCACTGGCAGTGCTGCTGCTGCTGCTGTTGTTGTATTTATACTAGTCTGATACTTAACCTTGGCTCATTGTATTTGGATTTCATTTTTGGACGTCGGACTTACAAAGAATCTATAACACCGGATTCTTATTGGCTGCTTACTTATTTACTACATCTGGAACCAAGGATGGCGGCCAGATACTCAACAATTATTATTATTCATTATCATTATTATTATTATTATTATTATTATTATTATTAATTGATTAAAAACGGAGGACATGCTTTAATTAGGGATTGCAATAAAAGCGGTGTTCTGAGGCTCCTTCATCCGACCACTTTCTAAGGAAAAGGATGGAATTAAAAACTCATCTTTTGTCGCCTTAAAAACAAGATGAATGGGCAAATAAAAATAAAAAGAACATAAAAAAGAATAGATACATTCTCAATTTCTTTCTAAGGGATCTACAACGTCAGATTCTTAATATTTGATTTATGAATTTCACTCCCTTTCCCTGCATAACGATGGATGCTGTATTGTCCCAACTAAACTCTAGGTTTAAGATGTTTTTTTTTGTCAAAGTCCCTTAAAGGACAAATAACACATGAGCAGATAGTAGGTATTTACCCAAGTATCACCACACGTAGGTATGTGACACATGATATTATGACATCCAGTGAAGATCGAATACGCAATTCTTTGTAGATATTGTACAGGAAATAAGAATTTCCGGTTGAATTAAACAGAGGGGGGAGACAAAGGTAACAAAGGACTTTTTCCTGGTGGTAGCGAACAAAGAAAAGCGTCGTTTGAGAGATACAAAAGACAGTCAACGGTCAGTAGGGACAGTCAGACAGGAGATGGCGAAACAGAGCATAAGAGTGTCCGTCGACACGGGCCATGCCAGCGGCAGTGGGGTTCAGCACCCCCTTACCTCACCATTCCAGCAGCAGTAGGAGTAGTCATTGTCAACCTTGGGCAGTTCCCATTGTCAACGCTCGCCACTCACACCGCAACCACGAGGGAATTAAATAAAAAGTCAAAACTGCACTAATGCCATGTGTTGTGATTTTCATTAAGCGACACTACATATATATCGTATAAGGTTAGATGAAGACCCTCAGTATACCAGCAACGTATACGATTCAGCGTGAGTTTGAAGATGCCAGATATATAACATATACGACTTAGTGCCGAACAAAAAGGCTACGCAACATCTTTTCATTCTTTTAAATTTATTTATTACTTAGTCTAATGTTTGTTGGGATTTGGTTGTCAGTTTTTCTTATAGAACTACAACTGGAATCTCTACTACAAAGTGTACACTCTTGTTCTGCCTAGGAGAGGAAACTCTGAATTCAGACCTGGCTGAGGTGGAGGTGTGTAGGTCTGTAGGTCGTTTGGAGATGGGGATGTTGAAATATTTACAACCAACGACCTGCATGCCTTCATCTCCTTCCTTACCCCACCACTTTAGAACTTAATCTAAACAAATATCTAACTAAATATATTTTATTTCAATTCCCTACAATCAAAACCCAATAGAATAATATACTTCCTTATTCAAAGGACTATGGTGAAGATGATTGATTAAATAGTCGCACAATAATAACATTTTCCTTCTATATATTCATGCATTTTTTATTTTTACTATTTTTTTAGTTGAAGTGATTTAATTCCTAGATATTGGTAATATTAATACATAATAATATTACTCAATTAGAGTATTGCAATTCCAGTTTTCTCGGGTGAGAGAAATCCCAAATATTTCTTACATCACTCTCTTTTTCTTTTTTCTCCTTCTCACTTCTTCTTTCTCACTCTCTTCTCCCTTTCATCTCTCTCTCTCTCTCTTCTCTCTCGTATATATATATATATATATATATATATATATATATATATATTATATATTCTGATATAAGAATTAGATAACTTTGATATAATTGAAATAGCTTCCAACTTCCTTCATGTTAGTAGGTTATATATAGCTTTTAGCTCTAAGATTGTCCCGCCATCCATAGACACACACTTATACGTCACCAATCATATGTATGTTAGAATCGTTATATATATATATATATTCTATATATAAGAATTTTATGACCATATATATAAGACGTACGTGAAGTCAACGGGCGTATAAAATATTATTGGCCTATTCAACCTATATCTTCATTTGAAAATAGTTTGCAATTCATTATCATTTTTTGATGTTAATAGGTTTTAAATCAACAGTTACTGTACTAACTTCTTATGCATAGCTATATTATCATTATGAATATATATATATATATATATATATTATATTATATATACAGTATATGTGTGTGTGGTGTGTGTGTACACATACATTTGTTTGGATTTTCGATCGATTCATGTATATTTCAGTTACAGTAGGTGCCGTGTTTAGGCATACTCATAAGAGTCCCCACCTAAAAATCCTGGGTTCGATGCCGGTTCCCCCAACCCCCCAACTCAGCACATGAATAGCACTCGTTTCGGTAAATCCCGGTTTCTACGGTATAGTGGGGAGCTGATAGTGGTTCTGGCATCTCAACCTCCAGCACAAAAATCTCCTTCTAGCGCTAGTGAAAAAGGACCAGACTCCCTCCGGCGTTGGCAGATAACCGATAATAGGCCATTGTCAACAGTTTGTCCTTGTAGCATTATTCAATAATAAACAATCTCGTGGGACGTTTGGATAGCTTGTTATGTGTATGAATCTAATATTATGTTGTTTGCCGAGAAAAGAAACGTGACATAATTTTCTAAGAATTTCCGCTGAAATAGGGCGGGAGGGAACAATATCAATTTGCTCTTTGCACAATGCTCTGTTATCTTCAGAACAATGAAAGGTTTTCTTTTCAGAAACTTCACTTTACACATGGAAATGTTCAACATTTCCCTAAGTGTCGGGAATTTAATCACTGATGACAAATCGAGAAAAAATATGGAAGAAAAACGAACAATTTAGCTTTTTATGCAAACGTATTTTCTCCCACGATTGTTTATTATTGAATAATTGCTAAGGACAAAACATAAGAAGTTGACAATGGCCTATTATCGGTATCTGCCAAACGGCGAGGGAGTCTGGTCCCTTTTCACTAGCGCTAGACCAGGGAGATTGTTTGTGCTGAGGTTGAGTGCCAGACTTACTATCAGCTCCCCACTATACCGTAAGAAACCGGATTTCCGAAACAGTGCTATTCATGTGCTGAGTTGGGGGGTGGGGGAACCGGCATCGAACCCAGGATTTTTAGGTGGGGACTCTTACTGAGTATGCTAAACCGGCACCTACTGTAATGAAATATACATGAATTGATCGAAAATCCAAACAAATGTATGTGTACACACACACCACACACACATATATGTATATATATATATATATATATATATATATATATATTCACTAATGAGTTTTAAATGAAAGTATAATATCAATATATTCTATGCTTTTAGAAAGTATAAATTATTATAAGAAGTTAGTGACAGTAACTGTTGATTTTTTAAAACCTATTTTAACATCAAAAAATGATAATGATTGCAACTTTATTTTCATGAAGATATAGGTTGAATAGGCAATAACTATTTTTACTAAGCGCCGTTGACTTCACGTACGTCTTATATATATATATATATATATATATATATATATATATATATATATATATATATAATGATCTACATACAATCATGTTTTGACGTATCACGTCTCGTCAGTGTGGCTAGATTTAAATCGAGACGGAATCTCTAACTTAAAGCTATCAGCACACCTACTAACAGGAAGGAATGTGTACTGATCAATATATACATATCTAAAGTTTACTAATATATATATATATATATATATATATATATATATATAATATATATATATATATTATAGAGAGAGAGAGAGAGAGAGAGAGAGATTGAAAGGGAGAAAGAGAGTGAGAAAGAGAGAGTGAGAAGGAGAAAAAAGAAAGAGAGAGTGATGGTAAGAATATTGGGATTTTCTTCTCACCCGAAAAAACCTGGATTGCAATATCTCTAATTGAGTAATATTATTATGTATTATATATTACCAATATCTAGGGAATTAAATCACTTCAACCTAAAAAAAAATAGTAAAAAAATAAAAAATGCATGAATATATAGAAGGAAAATGTTTATTATTGTGCGACTATTTATCAATCATCTTCACCATAGTCTTTGATAATGAATAATAGATAATTCTGTCTGTTTTGATTGTAGGGAATTGAAATAAAATATTAATTTAGTAGATATTGTTTAGAATAAGTTCTATAAGTGGTTGGGGTAGGAGGAGATGAAGGCATGCAGGTCGTTGGTTGTAAATATTTCAACATCCCCATCTCAAACGACCTACAGACCTACACCACCTCCCACCTCAGCCAGGTCTGAATTCAGAGTTTTCCTGCTCCTAGGCAGAACAAGAGTGTACACTTTGTAGTAGAGATTCCAGTTGTAGTTCTATAAGAAAAAAACTGACAACCAAATCCCAACCAAAACATTAGACTAAGTAATAAATAAATTTAAAAGAATTGAAAAGATGTTGCGTAGCCTTCTTTGTTCGGCACTAAGTCGTATATGTTATATACTGGCATCTTCAAACTCACGCTGAATCGTATACGTTGCTGGTATACTGAGGGTCTTCATCTAACCCTTATACGATATATATGTAGTGGTCGCTTAATGAAATCACAACACATGGCATTAGTAGCAGTTTTGACTTTTTATTAATTCCCTCGTGGTGCGGTGTGAGTGGCGAGCGTTGACAATGGGAACTGCCCAAGGGTTGACAATGACTACTCCTACTGCTGCTGGAATGGTGAGGTAAGGGGGTGCTGAACCCCACTGCCCGCTGGCAGTGATGGCCCGTGTCGACGGACACTCCTTATGCTCTGTTCGCCATCTCCTGTCTGACTGTCCCTACTGACCGTTGACTGTCTTTTGTATCTCTCAAACGCCTACGCGTTTTCTTTGTTCGCTACCACCAGGAAAAAGTCCTTTGTTACCTTTGTCGTCCCCCCTCTGTTTAATTCAACCGGAAATTCCTATTTCCGTTTGTACAATATCTAACAAAGAAATTGCGTATTCGATCTTCACTGGATGTCCCATAATTATGACCATGTGTCACATCCTACGTGTGGTGAATAGCTTGGGTAAATACCTACTATCTGCTCATGTGTATATTTGTCCTTTAAGGGACTTTGACAAAAAAAAACATCTTAACAACCTAGAAGTTATAGTTGGGACAATACAGCATCCATCGTTATGCAGGGAAAGGGAGTGAATTCATAAATCAAATTTATTAAGGATCTGACGTTGTAGATCCCTTAGAAAGAAATTGAGAATGTATCTATTCTTTTTTATGTCCCCTCTTTTTATTTTTATTTGCCCGATTCATCTTGGTTTTTAAGGCGACAAAAGATGAGTTTTTAATTCCATCCTTTTCCTTAGAAAGTGTCGGATGAAGGAGCCTCAGAACACCGCTTTTATTGCATCCCTAATTAAAGCATGTCCTCCGTTTTTAAATCAATAATAATAATAATAATAATAATAATAATAATAATGATAATGATAATAATAATAATTGTTGAGTATCTGGCCGCCATCCTTGGTTCCAGATGTAGTAAATAAGTAAGCAAGCCAATAAGAATCCGGTGTTATAGTATTCTTTGTAAGTCCGACGTCCAAGATGATCCAAATAGCAATGAGCCAAGGTTAAGTATCAGACTAGTATAAATACAACAACAGCAGCAGCAGCAGCACTGCCAGTGATTGGACAATAGGAATCTTCGGTGGTCACGTGGTAGTCAACGAGTCTATATTTAGAAGTAGGCATCTGTCACACGCCTTATATCCAAAAAACTCCAATAATAATAATAATAATAATAATAATAATAATAATAATAATAATATGATAGATACTATTAAACCCGGAAAAACTACATATTATATTAAAATTACTCTCTGGAAAATATATATATGAAAATCTAAGTTAATTTTACCTTCAAAAAGCCCACGTCGTAAGAGCGTTCGAACCCTACAATGTCTTTTATATATCACTAGGAAAAAAAAGGTTCACATAACATATGGTGAGATTAATTTGCATATTGGTTTTAGCAAATAATTACTTAGTGTTATTGATTTCTAATAGTATCGTTTTGCTTTTTTTATTGTCAATGTATTAAAATCAATCCTATAGAAACCTACTAAAATATAATATGAATAAGCGTAATATTCTTATATGCGTTCTTATTTTATTTAGTTAGTATTTCTAATTTAATATATTTCGTTACCTTAGAACTTAAATATTTACATCCGTAGTGCGCACATTCTTGCTAGTATTTAAAATGTTCTTAGAAACAAAAAATAAGCAAATAACTGAAACATTTGCAAAGAAAGAACAATTTTGTGGTGTTTTCGTCTGCACGGAATATGCTTCACTGAACATGATCATCTCGCTGACAGCACGGATTCCCATGATTCTCTCTCTCTCTCTCTCTCTCTCTCTCTCTCTTTCTCTCTCTCTCTCTCTCTCTCTCTCTCTCTCTCTCTCTCCACCCGTCCTTATTGATCATCGCTCTTGGAAAGACCTCCTTACGACATCCAGTATCCCCACAGAGCTATTTAATATAAGTTATTGTAAGTCTTTACCGGTTGTGTTTATGTGTAGGTATCCACCGCAGAACATCACTTATGAATTCGTCCTTATTTCTCCATCCTGAATACCAGCATCAAAATAATTTTAGGCAAAGTATGTCTAAAGGAAACACTGAATAACCTTCATTACCAGTTTAATTTGATTAAAATATATAAAATGCATGCTGTTTCTCTTCAAGTGTTCTTGTAAATATCTATTAATACTAGTATTCCTTAATTACACGACCGTTATCACCTTGCAACACCCTCTGGTTAAAAATCAGATCGTCCAAGATGCAATACAAAAATGTAAATCCTAATTACATGGTGTGGCTTATAGACCGAATTCTTATTTCTTATTAGTACCGTCACCTCAGTTAAATAATGGACCATTCCATTTTTATTATGAAGGGGAGGAAAAGGGCATGCAACACAAACTATAATAAAGAACGAAAGAAAGAGCAGGGAAAATATATAGACGGTGGATGAGAGCGTGGAAGCGATAGCGCTAATCTGCTTCAATCGAACAGAAGGAAAAGAGGAAAAGAAGGAAAGAAAGAAAAAAGCTTGAGAGAGCGTGCTAAATCAAGATTTTTAATACTTTATACATATTGAATTACTTTGCTATAGTTTTTAACTGAACATATCAAATAGTATAATAATTAAATTATCATACTGTGGTATAACCACAGGTTCAGGTAGTTATTAAATAATAACTTAATTAACTGTCTATCCTGGGTAGGCGAGGAGGAAATATGTAGAAATTAATCAATTTTCAATCTTTCCTTTGCAATTAAATATTCACACCGAACGGTGATAAACGATAAGTTTTACAACAAAAACAAAAAATTAAAAACAAAAAAAATAAACAAATGCACACGACAGATAAGATATTTATCAGTTATATCTCTTATATATATATATATATATATATATATATATATATATATATATATATATATATATATATATATATTATCGCATAAAATTAATGCTTTAAAATTTTCGCGAAGTTATGTTTAAAAGATAAGAGTTAGATTTTGCGAGAAACACTTAAATGTTTTATCGATTTTAACGTCATTGTTTTATCGGCAGTCTTAGTCGTAACTAAGTACTATGGCATTGTAATTATTTTACATACCCACCTTAAATAAATTTCTACAAATTTAATTAGTACATTTTAATTAACTATGAATGATTGTTTTGTAAAAAGGCTAGTTTGTTATTTTCCTTTTAAAGTATAACATTTTAAAATCAGTTCCCTTAGATACGGTATCATGGACATGGTATTAAACGTCAGATAGATACATAGATAGTTAATGAATGTACTGACAAAGATAGATAGCTATATAATGAACATACTCTGAATGAATGATTGATATATAATTAACAAACTGGGAAATATAGATAGATCGATAGATAAACTGAAAATGAACAGACTGCGATATATATATATGTATAGATTCATTGATAGATAGAAGAACATACTATGAAAGACAGATAAATGGATAGATGATTAAAATACTGGGAAAGATAGATATGTTGCATACTGGCTTCAAATTCACGGCCCTACTTCGTGTATCTGTATACGTAGCGGGTATATATGATCATGTGGCGAAGTATGTGTAGTAGCTTAATAAAATCACAACACATGGGTATTGTAAAAACTTGCGTTTATTTATTTTCCTCGGCTGGTGGAGGGCGAGCGCTGACAATGACTACTACTACTGCTGGGATGGGGAGGTAAAAAGGTGGCTGGTGGTGTCTCACCGCCCTTGACCGCGACGGACCGTATCGACGGTCGCTCCTTGTGCTCTGTTCGCCGTCCGCTGTCTGACTCTCCTGGGATCCCTGACTTCGTTTTATATATATCAAACGCCTACGCGTTTTCTTTTGTTATCTTTATCAGTGGACAAATCTATTTCCGAACTTATTGTTACCCATCCTTCTTAGTTCGCTTTTACCGGGAAAAAGTCCTATGTCATTTTTTCGTCTTTTTGTTTAATTTAACCAGAAATTCCTATTTCCGTGTGTATAATATACAACAGATAGAGAGATAACGGACACACTGGTATATATATATATATATATATATATATATATATATATATATATATATATATATATATATATATATATATATAATAAACAGGCTTCGATAGATAGATAGATAGATAGATAGATGTTGAATTTCCAGTTCTAGTGGTTTGGGGAGTGTGGAGTGTTACATATCGGTTGTCCATTTTAGTTGTTTAGGTTTCCTATTGGTGAATCCAATCATAGTCTCAGTAGTAGAAAGTCCGTTGTATTCCTTGAAATCCTAGACAGAACAATAGTGTACTGGTTGTAGCAGAGAATCCAGTTGTAATCTTTTTGGTATTAAGTCAAGTGAGCAACTGATTTCAGGTCAGTTGCAAAAAGTCTTAAAAGATTAAATGGTTTTTGATTCGCCACTCAAGTAAAAGATCATTAGCTTTGACTAGTGTAAAAAAAACTCACCAGGAGTAAAATAATAATAATAATAATAATAATAATAATAATAATAATAATAATAATAATAATAATTGCTCATGGTATGGATCACACTCATCTATTTTATTAACAGTTTTCTTAACATAAACAATGAGAGGCAGACCTGAACTGATTTTTTTCTCTTTTCATCAAATTCATCATTGGTACGTTATTTGTAAATGAGGGTTGTCAACCTGAAGGATTGAAAAAAGAATCATTCTCATAAACTTTGTGTCCCAGCCTTCTATAAGTGATTTC
Source organism: Doryteuthis pealeii (assembly GCA_023376005.1). Classification (NCBI taxonomy): domain Eukaryota; kingdom Metazoa; phylum Mollusca; class Cephalopoda; order Myopsida; family Loliginidae; genus Doryteuthis; species Doryteuthis pealeii. The sequence goes on from CM042141.1 coordinate 135,665,939, forward strand.
GATCGCAGCGTGTTTCATTAGTGAAAATCTCATTATGAATTAAAAGACAAGTCAATTATCAGTCAAGAGCAGGTGCTTGCGATGTCATTGTCATTCATTTGACAATTCTCACTAATAATATATTGCAACAGTCAACGGATTAACTGAAACAATAGAAACGCTGAAATAAAAGACAGGTCTGCTCAAATAAATCATTACATATATATATATACACAGAGAGTAAACTACAGACACGTGTTTCGAGGTATCACCTCTCATCAGTGCAGTTATACCATTTTTAGCAGCTACCTCTGCCCGGGTTCGAGACCCGAACGAACTTACGCTCGCCAAAAATCTTACCCATACGGCCACAATCAGCTGCCAACTATAGCAGGCTATTTAAAGCGGAAATGAATTCACCAAGAGGTCTCAAACTTTGTAAACAAAGTGAGATTTAGCTTAACGCCGAATACGGTGAATTTGCAATTAAATCCCGCCTAAATAAAGTGCTCAACTGAAATTAGGAGCGTATATATATATATATATATATATATATATATGTGTGTGTGTGTGTGTGTGTGTGTGTATATATATATATATATATATATATATATATATATATATATATATATATATATATATAACAGTTTTTCATTATAGCATTTCATGCTAAAATTCTCGCGCATATACTGGTGTTAATATTCTATGGCGTAGTAGTGTAGGCGTAGGTCTCCAAAGGCGGCAACAATCCAGGTTCGAATCCCGCTGAAACTCTGAAAAAAGAACCCTCACACCTTGGTCGTTCGAGTGCTCGTCAGTGTACCCAAATGGAAACGAGTACTTAGCCTTTTGTCATGGCCACAACACACGTTATATATATATGTGCTGGTATTCTATGGCATAGTAGTGTAGGCTTGCGCCACTAGAGCCGGTGATTTGGGTTCGAATCCCAATGAGACCGTAAAAAAAGAGCCCTCACATCTGTGTCATCCGAGCAGTCATCAGTGTACCCAGATGGAAACGGGTACTTAGCAATTTCCAGGGCCACAGCACACGTCACAGCAGTGATAGAAACTAGAAAAACCAATCCCATTTAAGGCGTACTAAATCAGAGAGCAGATGAACATTCTGGAGTCATGAATCTGATATGGCTCGACCCCCCGCCCCGGCTGAGTGTCAGGAGCTAAGAGTCAAAATACTTGCCTAAAGGGGACGGGACCTCTCCTCTGAGGACCACTTGCTGTTACGCTCTCTGCGAGTTTTTTTTCCACTAGAAAGAATTCATTTTATGTAACAATTCGGGACTATATCAATAGCTGTGTAGATTGCGTGAGTCTGTCACCCAGGTATAACCAAATGGTGTGCAAACTGCTGAAGAACTGATATAATGAAACGCATAAAATTATCTGGCACTTAGAGTTAAAGACAGATCAGCTCATCCCAGCCAGAAGAGCAGACCTAGTATCTATTAAAAAGAAAAAGAGAACTTGTCAATGATATATAGGTATGTATTGTTGAATGTTTGTTGATATAAGGCATGAGGTAAATGGTCACTCCTAAATATAGACTCGTTGACTACCACGTGACCACCGAAGGCATTTCTATTGTCCAATCACTGGCACTGCTGCTGCTGCTTCTGCTGTATTAATAGAGACACTATTCTGACCTTATTTCATTAACATTTGGATTCTCTTGGACGAAGGACTTACAAAGAATATTTTAACACCGGATTCTTATTGGCTTGCTTACTTACTTATTACATCTGGAACCTAGGATGCCGACCAGATACTTAACATGTATAAGTTAAGAGAAGGTAGAAACGGAGTTCACGGCAACAAAGTTACAGAGAGTTTCTCGCCTACGGTTTGAAGATCGCATATTTGAGAAACAGTCAGAAACCAGTCGCCTGAAGATCGCATAGGCGAGAAACTCTCTGTGATCAGGCGCCGTTGACTCACTGTCCACGCTACCGTAACTTATATACAAATACTCTATCTCTCATATTGAGCACTACTTACTGAAGAATATATCACTCATATTATCTATATAAAAAAGTAAGTAAACTCGTCGAGGCGGCCTAAAGTCGGTATCAACCAGTCAGCGAGGGAGTCTATCCCCTTTTCAATAGCGAAAGGAGATTGTGGTTGTGGTTTCTAGCCGAACTCTCTACCGACTGAGCTAAACTATATATATATATATATATATAGATAGATAGATAGATAGATAGATAGATAACCTACTTATGTTTCGTCAAAAAGGAACATCAGACTTAATTGTAATGCATTAATCAAGACATTGATTAATCAAAGATAATTGCCTTTAATTAATCAATTTCTGAATTAATGCTTCTATATAATAACTATACATTTCTACACACACACACGCACACACACACACACACACACACACACACACAAACACGTATATATATATATATATATATACGTGTGTGTGTGTGTGTGTGTGTGTGTGTGTGTGTGTGTGTGTGTGCGTGTGTGTGTAGAAATGTATAGTTATTATATAGAAGCATTAATTCAGAAATTGATTAATTAAAGGCAATTATCTTTGATTAATCAATGTCTTCATTAATGCATTACAATTAAGTCTGATGTTCCTTTTTGACGAAACATAAGTAGGTTATCTATCTATACCTTTCTAATAATCCCGTACTACCAACATACTGAAAACTTTTTCTTCATACCGCTGACTTATTCGATTAATATTTGTATTGACCGTCGATATTGCCATTACCTCGATATTCTATTCCACGGTAAATCATATTGTTTATTATATATAATTATATATATATATTATATATATATATATATATATATATATGTGTGTGTTTGTGTGTGTGTGTGTGTGTGTGTATGTGTGTGTGTGTGTGTGTGTGTATGTGTGTGTGTGTGTATGTGTGTGCGTGTATGTGTGTGATTTTTTGTGACTTTATTCATAGGTTTTTTCTTTAAATTTATATGGCTTTATTATCAATATTTCCCTTATGGGATTTGCATATATTTATTCAGCATTACCTATCTCTCTATTCATCTATCTAATACATGGGAAAATCTATTTACGTATAAATTCAATATACAATAAAACATGTCGTTGCCATGATTATTACGTGAGTCATCATGTTATGGGCTTCCCTGTGGCGTAGAAATAAGTTACTCTTATGTTATATTTAATAAATAATTATTAATTATTTGATTAAAAAAATATTATTTGTCGGGTTTTTTTCTTGCGGGAAAAGAACGCAGAAAATTCTTTATTGAGAAGTCAACAGATGTATGTACAAGAAATTCCATTTTTATGAAATTCTTAATTTGCGTTTGCTTTTATCAATAAATAAGATTTTCAAGTATTTTTTTAAGTATATGTATATTTAAAACATACTTTCATTTATTGCAATTGCTTTTAAATATATTAGCAAAAGTATACGCATCCTGGGCGCAATCATTTAAGTTTTAATGTAATAAAATATTATATTAAATAAGAAAGACAAACAAAACTAAATAAGAAAAAATAATATATTTATAATAAGACATTGTTGGTCACACACACATAAACAGACACACAGACTTACACATAGACACACACAGAGGCATTGGAAGATATAAGGCACACAACTGAATGGACAATTCTTAGCCACAGCTCTAGACTTTCAGAAACCTCCTGACGAATAGATCTTTATCTCGAATTATTAAGAATAAATCAAAGGCAAATAAACAACATCATAATTACCATTTTTTTCTTTACACTTGCTTTTTGATAGCTTTAAAAACCAACTACCAAACCAATATAAACACAATGCTTCAAGCAAATTATAAAACACATTTATTTTAATGTTATCTTAATTGATTTCTATATAAAATTATATGTAAGATTGCTGGTAACATAATAGTATTAGAAAACAGTAACAGCAAATAATTATTTACAAAACCCAGTTTTGTTAAAATCATTATGCAAATTATTAAATAGTAAATAACTAGAATAGCATAATTCAGATGTATCATGAAATGAGCATTTGCAGTAATTAAAGATCCATTAAAAATAACTCTCCAAAATGAAACGCCCGGTGTCACCGGTCCAAGCGAGGATCATGATATTTTCTGAAGAATGAAATGATAAGACATTTGCTAAATGAATCTACAATTAACATGTTGTTAACTTGCACTACACGAGTGACAGTTTAACATGTGGTATGCATTTCTGTCGCAGCCTGTACAATTGAAATTTATGTTTCTATTCAATATACTAGCAAAAGAATCCGTGCCCTGGGCGCAAGTATCTTAGTTTTAATGTAATAAAATATCATTAAATTAGAAAGACGAACAAAACTAAATAAGGACGAATATAAAAATATTACACTTATTCTAATGTTATTTTATTTGATTTCTTTATGAAATTATATATAAGATTGCTTTTTTAAAACCCATTTTGTTAAAATCATTATGCAAATAATTCCCTCCATATACTATATAAATCTTTATTTCTTAGAGATATATAATACATATTTCGGGATTCTAAATGCATTAATAATATTGGTAGTTTTGCAGTAAATCTAACTCACCTAGACTTTAATAGAGATATCGTTAATGAATAAGATGCTAATTATGATTAAATTATGACTATTTCATAATTGTTGAAAATATAACATAAATACCTTAGGAAATCGTGACATCAGTGGTGACGCAATTTGGGTTACAGACAGTTACATAATTTCCATTATAGTAAGATATCAAGAGGACACGATAGAAAAGAGGCTTTCTATTTATTTTATTTTATTTAACAAATGGGGTCACCTTTTGGCCGTGGGTGGCGACCCCTGATGCTTAATTATGTAATTACGGTGGCTGAACTGTTCACGACATGCAACGCTATACTTTGGCCCTTATTTAGGTTAGACAGGCGGTCGGTGAGCCCCCCACCAACTAATCGGCTAGTCCTGTCAAGCCCTAGCACTTTTATGATTTTGCCAACCCTGTAGCCCGCATGGCAAATCCCCAATCCTTTTATTATATATGTGCTATCAGGCAGTGACTGAAGGTCTTAGTGTCCTGCATCTAGTTATGTAGTTTTGTGGAGTATGTAGTTCTCCTTCATCGGCAGTACTCCCTGACGTGGAGTGGTAGCAGCAGTTAGGATTCCATTTGTGGCTTGAATAGAAGAAAATGAGTTTAAAAAAAACGTGTTAAAAAAAATTGACCCCTATCCCCCCAAAAAGAAAAGAATTCTTAATGCCCATCAAGAATGAATAGAACAAAACATATTCGGCATAAAATAACCCAACAAGGGTTTACATATCGTAAAAACCACCCAACCAACGAGCCTTGTAGTCTAGTTACCTTAATTATGCATTAGATATTAAAAAACTAAAATGAAAGTCGATATATCGCCATAGTGGAGGTGCTTGGTGTAATTGTTAGAGTCGTGCGAAATGGACTCGGTGACGAGAGTTCAAATCCTTGACGAGGCTGTTTGTATTTCAAATCGCACTAATACCCTTCGAAAAGGTATGCATCCACGTACTCCCCCTCAAGTTATGGGTAAATAATTGGGCAGACTGGGATCTTTAACCTTGGTTAGGCAACCAGGCTGTGAGAAGCAAAACCATGAATTCAAAGCTCCGCTTCAAAATCAACTTTGTCACATGCCCCTCGTGCGGAGGGGTTGGTAAATATAGATATGTATTTCTTTTCAGGGTGAATCTCTGATATTTACGATGTTTGGTTCAGCACAATTGTAGGACAGATTGGGATCTTTAACCTTGGTTGGCAACCAGTCTATGAGAAGGAAAACTCTAGATTCAAGCCTGTTAAATTCCGCTTAAAAACTGACTTTGTGTCACACCCCGCTCGTACGGAGAGGTTGGTATATATTACTTTTCCGAGTGAATCTCTGATGCTTTTCGATATTTGGCTCAGCACAATATAAGAAGAAATCACTCAACTACTCATCTGAACTCAAATAGAAAAGTGTGTTTAAGTGTTCTTGTTTTAAATTTACAGTGAGAAATACAAGAATAATTATTGAGGAGACTCATTATAGATAAATTGTTTCCTGTCACAGTCGCTGAAAATCGTCACGTTTATCCATTTTGAAAAGTGGCTCCCTACCTCGGACAAGTCCTCTCAACACTTTTTCAATCGTTTCTACTTATATTAAAAGCCGTATCAAACATCACCACTTGACAATATTACACAGATCGAACGTTAATTGTGCATAATTAGATTTCCCTCAATTATCAAATAAAACGCCATCTTTGTTGATGGTGGCGGTAGAAGAGCTGAAGTGGCTTTTCTTTTTAACGTATGTTTGTTTGTTTGTTTGTTTGTTTTTATACTTTTCTTTTTATCAATTCTTTTAATCTATCAATTCAGTCTATTTTTATTTGATTATTTTTCATCCTCTTGATAACGGTATCCTAATTTACTTACATCTCTAACTGATCACTGTCAAGTTTTAAATGGATGTAAGGTTGTATTTCTGTTTTTGGCTGATACTGCCTGATATAGTTAATGTGTTTTTGGGTAATCCTAAGTCCAGATGTTCATATATGGAGTTTCTACACTTCATCCATTTTGAAGGCTTAATAGTCATCGTCCTAGGAAATGGACACTGTAAACGAGTTCAAATCATAGACGAATGTGTTTGCATTCTATATAGTTACTAATTAACTTGGCAAAGGTATGTGTCCACCTTTTATTCCTCCAGCTATGGGTAGCTAGTAGGGCAGACTGGGTAATTTAACCTTAAGGCGCCGGGTTAGCTCAGTCGGTAGAGTATTCGGCTAGAAACCACAAGGTTCCTCGTTCGATCCTGGTCCACGCCAACTCAGCGTATGAGTAACACAGGGATCTGTGCGGTAAAGTAAGGAGCTGGTGGTGGGTGTGGCGCTCCACCTCAGACGCTAAGATAATCTCCTTGGTCTAGCGCTATTGAAAAGGGGATAGACTCCCTCGCTGCATGGCTGATACCGATATTAGGCCGCCTCGACGACTTTACTTTTTATGGTGGTAGAGGAGCGGAAGTGGCATTTCTTTCTAATGTATGTATGTTTGTTTGTTTGTTTGTTTGTTTTCTTTTCATTATCATTTCTTCCAATCTGTCAATTCTTCGAGTCTATTTTTATTTGATTATTTGTCGTCTTCTCGATAACGGTATCCTAATTTACTTATATCTCTATCAGATTACTGTCAAGTTTTAAATGGAGGTAAGTTTGTATTTCTACATTTGGCTACCACTGTATAGTTAAGGTGTTATTGGGAAATCTTAATCCCAGATGTTCATATATAGAGTTTCTACCCTTGATCCATTTTGAAGGCGTGATGGTCATTGTCGTAGAAAATGGAGACGGTGAAACGAGTTCAAATCCTGGACGAAGGTGTTTGCATTTCGCATAGTGCTAATGTAATTGGGAATCGTATGTATCTACATGGTATCCCACCAGCTATGGGTAAATAATAGGACAGACTGGGCTATTTATGGCAACCAGTTTAGGGGAAGGAATATTCCAAAATCAACATTGTTAAATTCTGCTTTAAAAATTAGCTTTGTATCATATCCTGCGGCCGACAACATGAATTGGGTGACTTTCACTATCATATATAGAATTTCTGTGAGTTTGTCCTCCTCCTTACTTCTACTTGATCGTTTAACCAAATCCCATCTTTAAAGGAGTGGTAGAACCTGTTAGAGTCCCATCTATGGGTTAAATAGAAAAATGTGTTAATAAAAAGAATTGAGCATCCATTAAGAATGAATTCGTTTCAAAACTTTGTCGGCATTAAATGACCTAGGTTGTTATGCCGTAAACCAAACCAAACCAAACCCATCTTTAAATAGAACCTGGAACACACTCAATTACATGCACCCCAGAAGATGGCACTTCTGAGTGCCGAAGCTACTCGGGGTTAAAATGTTGGTTCACATTAAAAAACATAGTCCACTGCTATTAAGAAATTGGACCAAAATCTTAAACGAATCGAATAAAAAGTCGCCAGCCACGAGATATCCGTCTTCAAAGAAAAAAACTGCTGCCCAAATATACATACATGTACGCATTTTCATTTACATTATGCCTCAGCCGACATGACAGGTGAAATAAGGAGGTCCACCACTTTTCCAATTGTCAGAAATTGAACGTAATGGCGAAAATGGAGTTCAGACACTCATACTTACGTTTTCGAAGGCCTATTCAGTTTAAATCACACTAATGATGATTGTGTTGCGCCAATTTACGTAAGAATGCGCATGTTTCCAATATTAGCTTTCGAAAATCTTTAATCTATTTTTTTTTTTTTTTTAAATTTCGACTGCGACCGACAATAGAATATAGGCGACTATCACTTGTCTGAATGAAGCTACGTTTACGTAGGTGTTTGTATACATAATTGTAATACCACAATTCCGTCTAATCCATTGTGTTGAGTCTTCATGCGCAATTATACACATTCTTTTGCCGGTATGCGCATATAGTCTCACTTAATTTCGTAGCATCGTTGCTATTATACCGAAATTATTTCAAGTCCTAAACATACAATTTAGAAATCAATTTGCTATGTTTGATGGAAGCAACGAATGAAAAATAGATAAATGAATCGAAATAAAAAAAAGTTAAACACAGCGAAATATTCAAACAATAATTGTAATCAGGCTTCCAGCATTTAAAAAGTAATATGTATATATATATATATATATATATATATATATATATATATATGTGTGTGTGTGTGTGTGTGTGTGTGTGTGTGTGTATGTATGTAGTTATGTGTGTATTTACTTGAAGAGAGAAAGAGAGTGAGAAATAAAGAGAGGAAGGAAATGTGAGTATGTGTGTGTGTGTTTACTTGAAGAGAAATAGAAGAGAGAAAGAGAGTGAGAAATAGAGAGAGGGAGGGAATATGTGTGCATGTGTGTGTGTGTTTACTTGAAAAAGGAATAGAATAGAGAAAGAGAGTAAAAAATAGAGGGAAGGTGTGTGTGTGTGTGTGTGTGTGTGTGTGTGTGTGTTTACTTGAAGAGAAATAGAATAGAGAAAGAGAGTGAGGAATAGAGAGAGGGAGGGAATATGACTATGTGTGTAAAGTGTGTGTTTGAGAGAGTGAAAGAGAAAGAGAGAGGGGGAATATGTGTGTGGCGGGTGCCTAAGCGTGTGTACCTCTGTGCTTTAGAGAGTGACAGAGAAATAAATAGAGAAAATGAGAAATGGAGTGCGGGAAACAGAGTGTGAGAGAATGTTTTATCGCGCACGTGTGAAAAAGAATAGAAATGTGAAGAGAAAATATATATATATAGAGAGAGAGTGAGAAAGTGACGGTGTGTGTGGGCAAGGGAATGTCAGAGGGATTAATAGAGATATGGAGAGAAATGTAGAGGGCAAGGCAGACACACACACACACATACAGAGAGAGAGAGAGAGAGAGAGAGAGAGAGAGAGAGAGAGAGAGAGAGAGAGAGAGAGAGGGGGTACAAATCCACATAAAAATACTAAACACACATATAAATGTATGTAAACATACGCACTTTATGCCTGTCATAAACCTAAACACAGACACAGACACAGACACAGACACACACACACACACACACATACATACATATATATATATATATATATATATATATATATATATATATATATATATATATATATATATAACTTTATGGGAGAAAAGAGAGAAAGAGAGAACATACGTACAAATCCACGCATATATACTAAATACACATACAAATATATCTACACAAACGCACCTAAGACCTGGCATATGCGTACATACACACACACACACACACACACACACACACATATGTATATATATATATATATATATATATATATATATATATATATACACATTCAAAAGTATCTACACAAACGCACCTAAAACCTGGCATATGCGCGTACACACACACACACACATGTATATATATATATATATATATATATATATATATATATATATATATATATATATATATATATGTATAAATTTTACGTGATTCATTATCAGTGTCTCTTTCTTCAGTTAATTACATTTCTTTGATAAAGCGTATTGTTATTTCACAGAAAAAAAACCGGCCAATCAGAAAAGAGAATGGACGAGACAGAGTTAGGTTCTTTCAAATAATGACGTTGTATGATATCGTTTTCTGTGTGTTCAGAACAATCGTATTATTCATTTCTGTGAAAATGTGATACATACTTAGATTTATTTGACATAATCATCCAGCTGAATTAAACCCGTATTTTTACGAAAAGAATGCATACTGATAATTGGAAAGAGTTAATCTTCAAGACGCTATGAAACGACATGGGAGAGTAAATCTCTAGTTGCTTGGAATTTAATCCCTTCTCTTAAGGACAAGATTTATTTGAGAAATCCGTCAAGGAATTGTTTTATATCTATGGAGGGGCCGGGTTAGCTCAGTCGGTAGAGCGTTCGGCTAGAAACCACACGGTTCCTAGTTCGATACCGGTCCTCGCAAACTCAGCGTATGAGTAGCACAGGGATCTGTGCGGTAAAGTAAGGATCTGATGGTAGGTGTGGCGCCCCACCTCAGATGCTAAAACAATCTCCTTGATCTAGCGCTATTGAAAAGGGGATAGACACCCTCGCTGACTGTTTGATACCGACTTTAGGCCGCCCCGTCGACTTACTTTACTTATATATATATATATATATATATATATATATATACACATATAGTCATCAAGACACAGTGTTTCGATGTAATACATCTCCTCAGTGTGGGTAAATTTAGCAGGATACCTCTGGCCGGTATAGAAACCCTACTGATTTTCCATCAGTCCGGCATCTTAGCCACTTGGCCATTAGCCATCTATAGGGAAGGGGTAGATTTTTACTGATAAATACATACATAGGTATATATATATATATATATATATATATATATATATATATAACCCTTCAACACAAGCAGGATGTGACACAAGGTCAATTTCTTAAGCGGTGTTTAACAGGTTTGAATTCAGAGTCTCCACTACACAAGAGAATAGTGAGGATAGACAAATAGATAGATAGATAGATAGATACACGGATAATTGGTGTAGGCAAACTAGTGTTTGCAAATGTATAAATTACGGATAAATTTGAATAACAATGACAATGAGAAATATAAGAGAATATAAACTCGTGTAGTCTCGTTGGTTTGTCTTGTTGGCGCCTGATTCTGGACATAACCCCCCCCAAAAAAAAAAAACGTCGGCTGTCCTTTTTGTCTGGGTTTCGAAAGAAGTTGATAAAAGTGTTTTATGTATCGTTCCTACGTTTATGACTGTAACATTGTGGGTCTATTTGAAAGGAGTGATGACGTATTAATGGTAATCGTAAGATACTTATCTTCTAGTCCTGTTTTACTTCTCGAGGCTGGATTCGTGTTGCTGATATTCCTGGATAGCCTGTTGGGCTGGATGACATACTTCCTGTTTGACTCTGGAACAACTTGGGATTCTCTTGAGGATATCTTGACACATGCCGATCATAGTTTTTAAATAACAACACAAGACTTTCCTGTTTTTTTTTCCTCGTGAGCTCATTTATTTTATCCCCAATAAAAATGCCTAGGAGGACAGACACGCATCTTGAATCTGTTCCCTGTCACAGCTTCGTCCAGACTTGTATTTCACTCACTCCTCTCACTACCTCTCTTCCACACTTTACCACGTGATAACCATCGTCCAATATGAAATCGACATGTAGCGTTGTGCTGACTCAACCCAAACAATATTTTTAGTATCATCTACACGAACTTTTTATTTTTATTTTTCCCCTTTTCTGTTACATTTCTCATGTTTTAATTAATCAGGCCGGCCTTTTCGTCGGGTTTCTAACCGTCGTTAATGTGACTGAGAAACAAATATGCGTCATTTAAATGTCAGTCAATCATAGGGTATTTTAAGTGTTAAACCCCATAAAGCTCTTCTTAACCTGGCGCTCTCTGAATTTCCAATTCACCTTTCGAATCTAACTAAATTAATAGAATTCCACGTGACTGCTTATAGCCAAACAGTTAGCGATCGCGTGATTCCCACAATTTTACTCATACTTACTTCAACATTAGTGACATTTGTCTTCGCACCTGTCTATCACGCCTACACAATTGTCCGAAACATTTACCATAATTGACAATGTTTCATCTAATCATATAATAAACGAATGCAGCAAACTAGCACAAATGGTGTTCATGTCTAGGCCCGACTTGATAGGAGAGAAGGTCCTCTGGGGATGGTACAAGGAATTAAGTTTTGATCAGACAACTAAATGGTATATGAAAGAAAGAAATAATGATATATAACATAGCGGGATAGATACCTAGATAAATGTTAACAGACCAAGATATTATTTAATTTATGAGCATTTATATTTCTCTCTCGTTTAGTTTGACTGTCTGTCTGTTAATCTCTCTCTCTCCCTATATATATATATATATATATATATATATATATTATATATATATATATAAGGTGTGTCAAAAAAGTATCAAGATTGTTGTACTTTTTAACACACCTTATATTCTGAAACGAAAAAGAACGTTTCATCAATTCTTTATTTCTATCTTGGTAAATAGAACCTTAGACGTGGTACTTTTTGACAAACCTTGTATTCTGAAAAATATTAATGATTATATATATATATATATATATATATATATATATATACATATATGAATTTATGAATATATATATATATATATGTATATATATATATATATATATATACATATATGAATTTATGAATATATGAAATTATCGATGTTTTTATATAAAAACATCCATTATTTTCTTCACCCCAAGATACATCCTGGTGAAGGTTCAATGAAACCGAAATGTTTAAACATCGATAATTAAATTCATCCCATTTTCGGAACAATTGTTTTTTCAAATTTTCTTTATATTGTCGGATTTATTTTCCACATTTACTCCCATATATATATATATATATATATATATATATATATATATATATATATATATATATATATATATATATATATATATATATATATATATATATAATTATCAGGCTGCTAATCTTCATGGCCACGCAGCCCTCACTTATATCGTATTTCGACGAAATCAACCCATACATTTCGAGGATTATTTAAGTTGTAAATGAAGCCAGATATGTAATTGAATATTAAAATAAAAATTGAAATATAAACAAAAAGAAAAAGAGCACAAAATAATACAAAAATCATGGCGAATATCATTGTACATCCGTTTTTGCTTTTTTGTTTTGTTTTTTTTCAGTTGTCTTTTTTGTAAAAACAAAAATACATTTATAATTCTTAATTTCCCTTGAAAGAGAATTGATAAACCTCTGTTGATAATTAGCGATCATTTATATCGGTCGGAACTCCTTCACTCTGAGTAAATTCAATTTTCAATGCAAGAAACATCAAAGGTGCTATCGGAGATTCATTTTGATAATAACACCGAATCGTCATTATAATAAGATAACGCAATAAGAGGTCATTTTCCGTCATCTCTATTGACCCGAGGCAAAGAAGAACAACTGAGACTGCTTTAAATTGTTGGAATCAATTTACGCATTTGAATTCAGATGGGCCGTGAATCATTTGATTTTTAATGAAATACAGAAATTATTTATTTTTAATCGAATTGACATAATTAGTTAATTGATTTACGATACATTGTGCACTGTGTTTCTCGCAGATTTTTAATGAGAAGGAAAGAGGATTTACAACACCCGGTGGAATGTATGGATAGGTGGATATATTGAACATAATGTGAAAGGCAGACAGATCGATATATATTAACAAACTTGGATAGATAAATATTAACTGACTGAGATGGATAGATACATAGTTAGATAAATCGGAATAAACTGAGATAGATAGATCTGAACTGAGATAGATAGATACATAGATAGATAGATACGAACTCACTGAAATAGATAGATAGATAGATAGATAGATAGATAGATGGATAGAGATACGTGGATATATATAAACTGACTGAAATAGATACATAGATAAGTCTTAACTGACTGAGATAGATATGAAATCACTGAGATAGATTGAGAGAAAGATATATAGATATGAAATGACTGAGATAGATTGAGAGATATGAAATGACTGAGAGAGATTGATAGATAGATATGAAATGCATGAGAGATTGATAGATAGATATGAAATGACTGAGATAGATAGATTGATAGATAGATTTGAAATGACTGAGATAGATTGATAGATATATATGAAATGACTGAGATAGATTGACAAATAGATAGATAGATATGAAATGACTGAGAAAAATAGATAAATAAATCTAAATTTACTGAGATAGATATATCGATAGATAGATCGATACAGAGATAGGGAAGAATAAAAAGAGGCACAGATAGACTGAAATTATGAGGAGAATGATGTAGAAGTATGCATTGATTGAATGGAAGAAAGAGCTACTGCATTTACAGATGAATACGAATATATATATATATATATATATATATATATATATATATATATATATATATATATATATATATATGTCTCCTCAGTGTGGTTCAACAGAATGAAAGCAAGATAGCTAGACAAATAGTGAGAAAAATATAAACAAGCTGGTATTGATATGTACACCCAGTCTTTGAAGGCTACCTTCTGCTGGGATACTGAAATCATTAAAACAGATAGATAGATAGATAGATAGATAGATAGATATAAACAAGCTGCAATAAATATAAACATATAAATATGTACATACATAGATGGATAGAAAGATAGACAGATATGTAGATACATACATAGATGGATAGAAAGATAGATAGTTAGGTATATACATACATATATGGATAGAAAGATAGATAGGTAGATACATACATAGATGGATAGATAGATAGATATATAGATAGGTAGATACATACATAGATGGATAGAAAGATAGATAGATAGCATAGATATAGATAGATAGATATATAGATACATACATACATACATACATAGATGGATAGAAAGATAGATAGATATGTAGATACATACATAGATGGATATAAAGATAGATAGATATATAGATACATACATAGATGGATTGAAAGATAGGTAGATATGTAGATACATACATAGATGGATAGAAAGATAGATAGATAGGTAGATGCATACATAGATGGATAGAAAGATAGAGATAGATATGTAGATACATACATTGATGGATAGAAAGATAGATAGATAGATAGGTAGATAGATCGATAGAAAGATAGATACATACATAGATGGATAGAAAGATGGATAGAATAATACATAGATGATAGATAGATAGGTAGATAGATAGATATAGATAGATAGATAGATACATACATAGATGGATAGAAAATAGATAGATAGGTAGATACATACATAGATGGATAGAAAGATAGATAGATAGGTAGATACATACATAGATGGATAGAAGATAGATAGATAGATAGATAGATAGATAGCAGGAATCGATATGTTTATACACACAGATGAATAGATGGATAGATAGATAGAAATAATTATGTGTATAAATAAAACAGAGTTTGTTTGCCAACATTTCATTGTTCTTCCCCCACCCCACTCATCCATCACTTATTATTTCCCCATTTAAGTTTTCTAGAACAAAAAATTATTTAATTTTTTGAATATTTGCCGATCTTCTGTATTTTGCCACTTGTCGTAATTAATCATATGCAAATGAAATTAATAATTTATTCTGAATGCATATCGTTGATATTACGATAATAAAACTATTCCCTTGCGGAATTAACATTGGAATTGTGTTTGGAAACGATCCAGCTAGTTGATAATAACGTAGAAGAGTTGCCTATTTAAGGCAATAACAATTCAGTCACCTTTTAAGAAAATTTTCAAAATGCTTTTAAAAAAGATGGGGAAATGATTAGACATCCACGCTTAAATATATATAAACATAATTATATACATACATACGTACATACATACATACATACATAGGGAGATTGACAGATAGAGATTTATAGATTTGGTTTTAATATATATAGTTATTTACTAAGCATAGTTTAGATACGGCACAAAGCCAGAAGTATGAGCCCCTAGGTAAGAATCGAACTCACTAACAATGTTCTGCTAATCTAGCTTGCATTACACATAAACATTATATATTATATATATATATATATATATATATATATATATATATATATATATATATATATATATATATATATATATATATATACATACACACACAACCTTGAGGTTTATTTCCGCTGTCGTTTATCGCAAAAGATTTATGCACACACACACACACACACGCAACCACACACCTAAGAAAAAGCACACTGTTTCATTTCGATACACACACTTACACCGTCCCATACTCACACCGTAAAATATAATATTTTCCGTCATATTTCAAACCATCTCCCCTTTTTTCAAACCTCAATTTTTTTTTAAACAGACTGAATAACAAGGACTACCACTCGCTTTACTCGTTATTCTGTGATAAAAAATTTTTTTTATCACCTTCCATATACCAACAAATGCCCTGAAGATGATCTAATTAATAGATCGAAACACTGCAGCGTCGGCCAATAAACTCACCTCTTAACCCATTTAAACCTGTGTGTTTTCATTTTTCTTAATATACTACATACCGTCGGTTTCTCTTCCTTTTTCATATATATATATATATATATATATATATATATATATATATATATATATATATATATATATATATATATAATCCTGGTAAATTGATATTTGGTTAAGTAATTAGATGGTTTATATGCTAATATTTTAATATAGTATTTGAGATTGTTAACAGAAATCAGGTCTGTTAGAAAAATATCGAAGCAGATTCTTTGCATTATTTAAAGTTTAGATTTTAAGATTTAAATGAAGACAAATACAAAGCAGATCGACTTACCGAATTAACATTGCAAGTGTCTATGGAAATAATCCATCTAATTGATATTAACATAGAGGAGTTGGCTATTTAATGTAATCACAATTTCGTCCCTTTTCGCAATGTTTCAAAATGCTTTTTAAAAAAAGAGGTTGGTTTTTGTTACTTTGAGGGGAATGTGGGGCGAGGGGATATTACATCATTTTAAGATTTAAAAAGGAAAAAGAAAGGAAGAAAACAGAACAAGAAGAAAAGAAAAAAAAATCTGGTTTGTAAAAAAAGCAGTAAAAAAAAAAGATTAAGTGTTCTGGGTATTACGTTAAACTGCATCCAATGATGAAGTTCCAGTGTTGGAGCTGTGGGGATTATAGAGTGACCTTTCATCGCCATTACTCCCAGGTCCATTCTGACCTGTGAAGAATAATTAAAGTCTAATTATCGTCGAACTGGGATATAACAGGCAGAGTTGTCGAAACACTCCCCAATCACCAATACCGAATCAGGATTGATGAATCAGGTAGGATCACATTGCGGAATCGACGATTTCTCAGGAAGCTCCAAGCACCAGTGGTCCCTGTACCTATTCCTCGCGCTTTGCCTGAGCCCCCTAAACCAATATTTGAGGATGTTCCACAAACCAAAAGAATGGTAACATCAAATAGGGACTAAGCCCCACCCAGTGTCACTCCAACCCTAAGCCAATGCCATCAAAAATATCCCGTGCATTATCAAGATTGCTCCCCTGTAATCGGCCGGGTCGAAAGGAACTAATTCCACCTCAAAGGCCGCTACGCCCGCGCAATGGGAAGACAAGACAGCAAACGGTTGTAACTCAATACAATCCCGAAAGCCACAAAGTCCACTGCAAAATGACAGTATATATAAGACTCCACAATGTCATTTAAATCAAGCAGTCAAGCAGCTAATCAGAACTCAAGGAATGGAATCACCCAGATTCATGGATGGATCATTCTTGAGTCCTATTTATACCAACTGTCTTGGACACTGCTTGAGTGGTACTTAGCTGCTGTTATTCAAACTAACAGTAGGATAACTGACTTCAATAACCTGAAGTGGTAGTAATTGTCACGGTTATCGGTTAAATAGAAAAGAAATGTTTGAAAAATGTGTTTGGAAAAAAAAATGAATATTCATGAAAAATTACCCAATATGTCGACATGGCCTAAAATCCAACCAACCAACCAACGCAACAACAATCAGAAGAAATAAGGAAAATTGGGAAATAAGGATATAAAAGTTTTATAAAAAAAATACAGTTAAATTCTGAACAGGACTAAGATGAAAAAATGCGATTGACCATTTCAAATACAAAGCTGACCCCCCCCCCTACAAAAAAACGAAACAAAAAACAACAGACCGCAAAACAAACAAGAAAAATATAAACAACCTAAATGTGAGAATAGGTTCAAAGATAATTAGAGGACATGTTTGTTTCGTGAAACAGATGAGAGATAAACCATTACCACATTTCTTTTTCTCATTCTTGTTTTTCTTTTCCGTTCTCTCTTTTTATTGAATACTCATCTGTCATGAATGGAATACAACGTATTTG
Organism: Doryteuthis pealeii; assembly: GCA_023376005.1. Classification (NCBI taxonomy): domain Eukaryota; kingdom Metazoa; phylum Mollusca; class Cephalopoda; order Myopsida; family Loliginidae; genus Doryteuthis; species Doryteuthis pealeii. The sequence goes on from CM042141.1 coordinate 135,684,385, forward strand.
CATAAAATGACCCAACAAGGGTTGACATGCCGTAAAATCCAACCAACCAACGCATAACAATCGGAAAACATAAAGAAAATTAGCAAATAAGAGAAAAACTGGTTAGCAAGAAATACAGTTCAATTCTGAACAGGACTAAACGAAGATGAAAAAATGCGATTGACCAGTTGAAAATACAAAGCTGCCCCCCCCCCCCCCCGCAATAAAAACAAAAACAACTTAAAACAGAACAAAACAAAAAAAAGAAAGAAGCAAAAACAAAACAACGAGAATCGGTTCAAAGATAATTAGACGGGATGCTTCTTTCGGGCAACAGATGAGAGATAAACCATTACCACATTTCTAATCTTTTTCCTTTTTTTTTTCATTCCTTTTTTTTTCCCCGTTCTCTCTTTATCTTGTTCAGATTCTTTTACATATTTTCTTTTTCTTTCCCCATTTACCTCCTTCCATTCTTCTTTCTCCTTTCATTCTTCTTTCTCCTTTCATTTTTCTTTCTTCTTTCATTCTTCTTTCTTCTTTTAGAATCTTCGCAACTTATCTTTTCTCATACCACAGATTGCCTTTCCCTTTTTGTTTTCTATTTACATTATTTGGATTATTCGGACTATTTTCCTCATCTTTATTGTAATCTTTACAACTTTTCAGCCGATGTGCCTTCCAGCCTTCTTCAGGTATTTCTTGTCTCGGGAGCCTTTTCGAACCGACCAATTAGACACATACCGTAATGGATATACGCGTTGATTTAAGACAGTTCTAAGTGACAGTAACCTCTAGGCTGCAGGTTCAATCCTGGTCAAGAGCGCAGCATCACAGAATAATAATTACCACATCTTAACACTTGTACCCAGCTCTGGTTAGCGGATTGAATAAAGGGTTGGGTTCAATTTTCCGTGATGGCTTCCGTTTACGAGAGGAAGTTTCTGAGTTCAAAAAAAGTGCCCCGAGTTCGTAAGAGTCCCGAGTCCGACAAGAAATACCTGAAGAAGGCCGAAGGGCACATCGACCAAAACCTTGTACAGATAAAAATAAAGAGAATTTAAGTCAGTAAGTCTACTGTTGGTTTGAATAACAGGAGCTAACTAAGTACCACTTCAATATGGAGCTGCGAACAGGATTATTACCCTTATTGTTCTGTGCTGCACTGTTCTTCTGTCTGCGATATGTTGACGTCCGAACAATAGCTATGTCTATGGTATCAGTCATTGCAGTTTGGTCCCGTAATGCTGATTCAAATGCTTCAGAATAACAGATGTTCTGCTCAGGGGACTTCAGTACCCCGGCTTTTGCTAGTAGATTAGTCTGGAGTGCGTCGTTTGCTATCCCTCTGATGAGTTGGTCTTTGATGTACGTGTCGGACAGGTCATGCTCACACCGGGGACAGGAGAAGTTACAGTCTATGGATGTAGCCCTAAGGCGAACAAGGTATTGTTGAATTGGTTCATCTTCATACTGTGAAATCGATGCAAATGTGATTCGATGGACCATGGGATTTGATCTTTGGGTCACTAAATCTTCTAACATTTCTAATAATCCTACCCGCAGCGCCATATTGAAGTCAGTAAGTCTACTGTTGGTTTGAATAACAGCAGCTAACTAAGTACCACTTCAATAAAGAGGAGGACAATAGTCCGAATATTACAAATTATCAAGACTCAAAAATTAAGAGAAATACTTCCTATTTACCTTTACGCAAACCGATTTTTTTCATGAGCCCCATTCTTTTCATTTGTATTACTATTCTAATTCATTCGATTTATTCTTCTCTTTCTATAAACTCATTTGCGTAGTGTAATGGTTAAAGTCATGGGAAATGGACTCGTCGCCACGAGTTCAAATCCTGGATGCGGTAACTACATTTTCACATAGCGCTAATACCCTTGGGAAATGTATGAATCCTACTCTCCCTCCAGCTATGGGTAAATAGTAGGGCAGACCGGGCTCTTTAACCTTGGTTAGGCAACCGGTCTAGGAGAAGGAAAAATCTGAATTCAAACCTGTTGAACACCGCTTAAGAAATTGATTGACCTTGTGTCACATCCTGCTTGTGCGGAGGGGTTGGTAAATATATATATGCTCATTTGTCCTTTATATGAATGCACCTGGTGGAATGGTCAGAGTCGTAGGAAATGGACTTGTCTGGACGGGATGGTTTGCATTTCTCATAGCGCTAATAACCTTGGAGATGATATGCATCCAACTACTCTCTCTGGAACTATAGGTAAATAGTAGGGAAGGCTGGACTCTTTAACCATGGCTGGGTAACTATTCTAAGAGTAGGTAAACTCTGAATTCAAACCTCTCCGCATCATAATTCAATTTATGCTTTTTTTCTTTCTATTTTCAGAACTCGTTTGCAAATATCTCCGTTCGATTATATAAATCTATCTTCTCTTCGTATATTCTCATTTTCCTAAATACTCTTCTTCATCATCTTTTTCTTCTTGGATTTCTTCTTCTTCTTCTTCTTCTTCTTCTTCTTCTTCTTCTTCTTCTTCTTCTTCTTACCCTTTTTCTTTCTTTCAACCCATTCTTTTTTTGTCTTTTTCTTCGTTTACTTTTCTCCGTCTTTTTCTTCTGTTATTTTCTTCTTCTTCTTGAACTTTAACTTATCCTTTTTCTTTCTTTCAAACCCTTATTCTTCTTCTTTCTGTTCTTTTCTCTGTCTTTTTTTTATTTTTATTTTTCTTCTTCTTCTTCATGGGCCAGTAATTTACTTTTCTTCCTTTCTTTCATTTTTTCTTTCTTTCTATCTTTTTTACTTTCTTCTTCTTCTTCTTCTTCTTCTTCTTCTTCTTCTTCTTCTTCTTCTTCTTCTTCTTCTTCTTCTTCTTCTTCTTTCTTTCTTTCTTTCTTTCTTTCTTTCAAACCCTTCTTTTTTTGTCGTTTTCTTCGTTTACTTTTCTCCGTCTTTTCCTTCTGTTACTTTTCTTCTTCTTCTTGAATTTTTACTCATCCTTTTTCTTTCTTTCAAACCCTTATTCTTCTTCTGTCTGTTCTTTTCTCTGTCTTTTCCTTTTTCTTCTTCTTCTTCTTCATGGGCCAATAATTTACTTTTCTTCCTTTCTTTCATTTTTCTTTCTTTCTATCTTTTTTACTTCTTCTTCTTCTTCTTCTTCTTCTTCTTCTTCTTCTTCTTCCCTTCTTTCTTTCAAATCCTTCTTCTTCTTTTTCCTTTCTTCTTTTCTTCTCTTCCTTTCTTTCAAATCCTTCTTCTTCCTTTCTTTCAAATCCTATTTTTTGCCTGTTCTCCTTCTTGAACCCGTAATTTTCTTTCTTTCTTTAAAATCGTTCTTGTTCTTCTCCTTTTTGGATCCGTAATTTTATCTTTTCTTCACCAATTTCTTACTTCCTTTGTCTTACTCATCCCCTTCCATTCCTCAACGTTTATTTTTGTTTATAATTTCCATTCGAAATTATCCTATTTCTTCATGGGCCAACTCGCAGCGAATCCACATTCTTAACGGACATTTTTCTCTCCATTATCCCACAATTTACTCCATTATTTTCCACTATATTTCACCGCACATTCAGAATTTTTTTCTTCTTTTGTCATTTTATACATCTTCAAATTTTCTTTCTATTTAGTAACATTTACCCTACAATTTTCGACCTTTCGTCTTGTTTTCTTTCGTCTTTATTCAAATTCGTTTTATTTCTACCATCGAGTTAAATAATCATCATCATGTCCTCGCCGTACGTTACAACACCACCTTATAAGATTTTGTTATTCTTTTTTTTCTTTATCTTCTTCGTTCACCTTCCACACTGTATCATCATAATACTACAAATACGATTATTATTATTATTATTATTATTATTATTATTATTATTATTATTTACTCCCTTTGAGTTTTCACATCAGCATTAGCTGATGGTCTTTCACTGGAGTCTGAGTGACAGCAAGTCTCCTCAGGTCTCCAGGACTCTTCTGAGTATTCTGGTAGATTGCAGCAGTGCAGTGTTCTGAATGGTTTCAATCCTTCCTCTGATTTCCAAACTTTCCAAACCCTTTTCTAATCCTTTTGGGACTGTTCCAAGTGCACCAACTACAATTGGTATCACTTTCACTTTCATAACTTTTTCAGTTCTCTGGCAAGGTCTAGATATTTATCCATTTTTTAATTTTCCTTTAGCTTCACCCTGTGATCTACTGGCACTGAAAAATCCACCAGTTGACAAGTTCTTTCTTTTTTTTGCTTATCAACACTAGGTCTGGTTTTCTTGCTGGGATAAGGTGATCCGTTTTTATTTCAAAGTCCCAGAGAATTTTATGCGTTTCGTTTATTATTATTATTATTATTATTATTATTATTATTATTATTCTCCTCTTCAACTTACATTATTATTATCATTATTACTAGTAGTAGTAGAAAGACAAAGATGATGATAATGATGATGAAGTAGGAGTTAACTGTTTCTTTTTATTATCGATGTTGTAGTTGTTGTTGCTCTATTTATTATTATTATTATTATTATTATAATTATTATTATTATTATTATTATTGTTATTATTATTATTATTATTATTATTATTATTATTATTATTATTATTATATATCAATTCACTTGTTCTTTAATCTTCCGATAGTTATCATCTTTAACCTCTGGTTAAAAACGATACCGTCCAAATCGACCTAGATGAAATGCAAAAATGTAAATCCTGATTATTTGTTATTGCTTATATGCCGAATTCTTATTTCCCATGAGTGTCATCAACTCAGTGAAAGTATGGACAATTCCGTTTTTATTATAAAGAAAGAAATAGAAGAAAATGGACATGTTATACAGAAAAATATAAGAAGAAAAAGAGTAGGGAAAGATAGAGAGATGGGTGAGCGCAAAAGCAATAACCCGAATACGTTTCAGTCAAACCTTATGAAAATATGAAAGAAAGAAAAAAAGAGTGAGAGAGAATTAAATGAAGATTATCATAATTTTACATACTAAACTATTTTACAATAGCTCTTAAGTAAACATATCAAACTTTGTAATAATCAAATTATCATACTGTGTTATATCTATAGGTCTTACTTGTTATCATTTTCATTATCATTATAATCACTATTATTATAATTATTATTAGTAGTAATAGTAACAGTAGTATTTTACTCTTTAATAGTTTTTCACACACCTTAGCAGGTGTTTACTGGAGTTTAAGTGAAAGCAAGTCTCTACAGGTCATCGTAACTGGTTACCTTCATATTGTTGCATAGCGCCTTCTTCACTGGGACTAAATAATTATAATGTTGCATACATCTTTCTTTAATTCTATTTCTTTGCCGTCTTTAGTATTCTGATCGTCTTTGGTATTTCTTCTATCATCTTGACTTGGTCTGGAATCTTCTAAGGTCTGGACTTTCTTGGGGACTTCGGGTCTGTTTTTCTGTTAGGGATTTCTCTCTATCAGAAGCCCTGTGTCATTGTTAGTTTTTAGATAATAAACACAAGACTTCGATTTATTTTGATGTTACTTTATTTTCAATCCCCAACCCAGACATGTGCTAACTAGCATAACGCGCGTGAGTTCCAGTTTAGACAGAGCATAAAATGGCCGACCGCTCTGCCTGACGTCCAACTGGGGACTCTGAAAAAGGTCCCACGTGACTTCACGTATTTGGCGGGCTTCTGTAATTTTCCATGGAAGGACCCGGCCATGATATGAAAAGGGTCACCGCCTCAGAATTATAGGGGATTGACATTAATCTTATGCAACCGCATATATTATGTAACAATATTCCATAGTTCTTTTTCAGTCCTGATAGGGAATTTTCAGCTAGTATTTATTATGATATCTTCTATGTCTTATTATCAACTTTCTGGGTTTTTTTTCATCCTGTCGGCTAGAGTTGTAGAATACCCAGATTGCACCTCTGTAGAGGGCTACCCCCACCATGGGGCCACCTGTTGTTCGTGGGCTGAAAGCGTGATGATTAAGGACGGCATCCTGATGGCTAAGCAGTCCATGAAATGCAACTCTCCTCTTTGGCCCTTACTTAGGCTAGACATGTGGTATGATCAAACTACTGGTCACGTCAAGGCCTAGCACCTATATGATTGTCCAATCCTCTTACCCTTATGGCAAACCCCAACCCTTTTGATCATATATGTGCTTGAATGTGGAGGCTGGGGGTCTTAGTGTCCGGGAATGATGTTAAACTGCATCTAATGGTGAAGTTTCTATTCTGGAGCTCTGGGGAAAGTGGATTACCCCTACATCACCATTACTCCCTGGCCCACTTTGATCCGGGGTTGTAATACCTGTTAGAGTCCCATGGATGGGTTAGATGGAGAAAAAACTGAATTTGAAAAAAAAATGTGTTCCTATGAAAAATGAATAAAACAATGTCTTCGGCATAAAATAACCCAACAAGGGTTAACATGCCGTAAAATACAACTAACCAGCCTTACTATTCTTTATTTGTCACTCGGATACTCCCTTTATTTTCCTCTTAACTCTTACTTAGTTCCGATTTACACATTTCCTTTGAAATATTATTATAGATTTTTGGTTATTTTCAGTAGCAATTACATTTTCTTCCTATTTCTTTCTTCTTTTTTTTTTTTTTGCAATTCTTTCATCTATCTTTCTCCTTATTTAATAGATACATTTTTAAAAACTTCTTACTCTTTCTTTTCCTTTTCATCTGTCGATTGCATAATTCGAATTCTGGTATTTATCGTCAGTAACATTTCTTGTGCTGCCAACTCGCTTCTGTTTTCTTTCTCCTCTCAAACCAAAAATCGTGCTATCTTCTTATATTCAACATGATGTAATTTCCCCCTGCTTATCAACTTGACTGTAGCACGGTTTATTTTTCAACCTCTAAGAAAGAATATTTCCCATTTGCAACATTCGAGAGAATGCGGCAGAAAATCAAAGGACAAATGAAACAATACCAACACCAGATAGAACCATCAGAAGAAGAAAAGACCAAAAAAAAAAGTATGATGTTGCGATAGAAATCTTCGCCATCTTCAGTTCGGTGCATTAAATCGATAATAAACAAGCTGTTTAGACTGCCACCGGCAATTTGGGGAAAGTCAACAATGTCAAGGCCAGAGCTGACAAGATGAGAAGCAAGTTGATAAGAAAGTTTGTTGGTTGGTTGGTTGGTTGGTTTTCACGCCATGTCAATCCTTGTTGGTTTATTTCAGCCGAAGGCATTTTGTTTTATTCATTCATCATGTGTACACTGCTTTTAATTCAAACATTTTTCTAAACACATATCTTAAACACATTTTTTCTATTTAACCCATAGATGGCAACCTCACTGGTATTACCACTCCCGGTCATAGTGTACCTGGGAGTAATAAGGATCAAGGGGTACTCCCCGTTCCCCAGAGCTCCAGAATGGGAACTTCACTATCAGAGTTTAATGTCATACTCGTTCGTTTAGACCCTCCAGCACCGCTTTTAGCACATATATCGTAAAAGGGTTGAGAATCTTCCATAAGTTCAATTGGGTTGAACAATCATATAGGTGGTAGGGCTTGACATGCCTAGCCGATTTATCGGAGGGGACATTCTTAAGCATCACCGTCTCCTTCCATAGCCAAAAGGTGGCCCAATTGACTGGGATCTTACCCCACTGCAGAGGTGCAATCGGTGTATTTTCAAGCTCCAATCGACGGGCTGACATTCATCAGGTGTATCTTATCATAATGGAGATTGTGTGTTTTCTGTCAGTAACCGAAACTATATTACTACTCCAGTCACAATTCTCTTTGTTATTTACGTCACATTCTCCATGATTTAATTGTTATTCAAACCTCAATTATTATTTTTTTTATTACTTTATTGAGACTGTTGACCATATCTACATACTAATAAAATGTATTTGTATTTATATATATAAGAAAATAGCGGTTTACAGAATGAACGGGAAGACTAATTCGCATATTAATATTTAAAAAAATATTTTAATAAATATGTGCTTGGTATTATTCATTTCTAATTGTTTGGTTGTATCTTAATATATATGAGCAAATATCTCGGGGATATATCTTTAAGTCCATTAACAAGAATAATTAAGTGTAATTTTATTTTACTTCGTATATTAACTAAATAGTTAAATTAGGAAAATTTAGCAATGAAAGACGGCAGTGATGGAAGAGTAAGTCTCAGTTGTTCTATGTATCAATTATACCCCACTCTGTTTCAAATCTTTTATCTGGATTGATATTTAGTTTCTTTGGCCATTCTAATTTGATATAATATTTTATTACATTAAAACTTAAATACTTGCACACGGTGAGTGCATATATTTGCTATTTATAATAAGCCGACAAGATGAGAAGCAAGTTGATAAACAAGTTGGTTGGTTGGTTGGTTGGTTGGTTGGTTTTAACGCCATGTCAATCCTTCTTGGTTTATTTCAGTCGAAGGCATTATCTTTTTTTTATTCATTCATCATGAGTACACAGCTTTTAATTCAAACATTTTTTTTAAACACATATTTTCTATTTAACCTCACTGGTACTACCACTCCAGGTCATAGTGTACCTGGGAGTAATAAGGATCAAGGGGTACTCCGCATTCCCCAGAGCTCCAGAATGGGAACTTCACTATCAGAGTTTAATGTCATATTTGTGATTTTCAGTTTCTTTGGCCTTTCTAATTTGATATAATAATTTAATATATCAAAACTTAAATACTTGCACTCGGTGAGTGCATATATTTGCTGTTTGAAATAAAGATCATAAAAATAAGAATGGATATGTAAGAATTTCCTAAAGAATGGAAAAGTAAAAGTGGGAGAATAAGCGAGTAACAAATAACAAATGTGAATAGCCAAGAAAACGTTAAGATGGAGAAAATAAATTTGGATTTAATTCAATATAATGTATTGGCTTCATTACTAGTGTTACTATTCTTTTCTCGAATATTTTTTCTTTAAATATAATAACTGACGTAGAAGTAATGAAAATTATAGTTATTTAAATTCAAACTACTGAATATATCTTAATTACTATGTAAAGGATTGAGAGCAAGAATATTATTTCTTTTATTCTTTTTATGTAGGAGTACAACATTCACTTCACAAGTGATATTTAATATATATCTCTAGCTATTTATCACCCCATATATATATATATATATACATACATACACATTATACATTAACACATGTGTAGACTCTGCCACAAACACACACACACACACACACACACACACACACATACTCACACATGTATCTCTAGGAATAGAAAAACATTATTCCAAAAAAGAGATGAATTTATTTTTAAGTATATATATATTATATTCATCTAATCTGCTTCCGTTTATTCTTTGAGTATACCTACCTACCTACCTATCTATCCATCTATTTGTCTCAGGTTTCAAAAAATGTAAAGTTTTAATAAACGTAATTCAAATTGATCTTGATTAACTATCTCTCAATGTGTTCATTCTCTCTCTCTCTCCCTCTCTCTCTCTCTCTCTCTCTCTCTCTCTCTCTCTATATATATATATATATATTATATATATATATAGTGTTGTTTTGTGTCCAACGGGAGAAAAATAAATATTTTATAAAAAAAGAAGGTCCAAAAACTGGATTATGTTTTAAAATTGTTTTTTATTATTATTTTACATTTGCGACACGTGTTTTAGATCTTCTGATATCTTCTTGGGCATTTATTATCCATATTCTGTCAGAATATATATATATATATATATATATATATATATATATATATATATATATATACACATATATATATAGTGCTTTTATTCGCAAAAAAGAAATATTCATTGATTATGTTAAAACTGACTGGTGTCCTATATATCAATCCACTTTGTTTGATAAATCCATAGGCGAGAAACTGACTGTTACCAAGCACTGTTGAGTTCATGTCTTCGAGACCCATGAAAAATATATGCTCTATCATTGATACGGAGCATACTCTGTTTATAAATTTATCAAACTATATATATATATATATATATATATATATATATATATATATAGAGAGAGAGAGAGAGAGAGAGAGAGAGAGAGAGAGAGAAAGGGATGGGTGGTTGAAGAGGCCCACCGATCAAATGGCTGGTCACATTAAGCTCTAGCACCTATATGATTGTTCCACACCATTGTCTTTATTGCAGACCCAACCGTATTTATCATATATGTGCTATAAAGCAGTGGCTGGGGGTCTTAATATCCTGGGTATGACGTTAAATTCTATCTGATGGTGAAGTTCCAATTTTGGAGCTATTAGCAATATGGAATACCACCTTCATCACCATTACTCCCATGTCCACTATGACCCGGAGTGGTAGTAGCTGTCAGGATCTCATCTATGGATTAAATAGAAAAAATCTGTTTAAAGAAATTGGGTACCATCAAGAATGAATAAAACAAAACGTCTTCGGCATAACATAATTCAACAAGGTTTGGCATGCCGTAACATCCAACTAACCATCCAGCCAGGGGAATGGTGCAGATTTATAGGAAAGTGTTTGCTTCAAATATTATTTAAGCCATAGAATGTGAAATATAAAAAAAAAAAAGGAAACAATATTTGATAAACCAAAGGAAATATCTTTGAAGCCGGGTTCTAAATTATCGATCTATTCTTTGTTTAGTAATGTTCAAGATAAACTCTTTTCTTCGAGACAAGATGGCGCGTGTGTCTTGTAAGAAAATGGCGGGAAATGCCAGGTATGTTAAGAGATAAAAAGCGAATGAGATTTACCGGCTCCAATATTGTCGTCTCATAAATATTTTCGATTAGCCCAAACACTAATATTGTCAACAGGTGCGAGTGATGGTTAAGCAAGGATGTGTAATATGTAATCATAAGTTAGTTGGTTGGATTTTACGCCATATTTATCCGTGCTGGGTTATTATGATGGGTACTAGTATATTTTTTTTCTCATTTTTTTCTATTTAACACATAGATGGGGTCCTAACTGGTACAACCCCTCCGAGTAAGAGTGGAACTTGGCGATAAAAGGCTATTCGATCGATTCCCCAGACCTCCAGAATTGGAAATTCTCAATCAGCTAGAGTTTAACGCAATACAAAGGACAATAATACCCTCAGTAACAGCCTTTAGCAAGTGTTAGTTGGTTGCGTTAAGGGCAATCGGGTCGAGGCAATCATATAGTTGATAGGGCTTGACGTGACAGTCCATCGGGCCTAAGGAAGAGCCAAAGCAGAATGCTGCGTGTTATGGACTGCTCAGCCACCAGGGTTCCATCGTTAAGCATCAGGGGTCAGTGATGTTTTGGCATTGATGCGTAACATGTAATGCATTATTTTCACGCATCCCACCATGCAGGTCAGACATACAGGTCCATTTGTGTGGTAACCCCCACGAACCGAACCTCATGGCATAGCGGCACAAATATGCGTTGATCCTGTCAGCATTCCCTTACTGGGACGCCTCAGGCACAGACACAGGCACTGCCCGTTTAAATCAACATGCATTAATTCAATTCCTCCTTGGTTCAGTGGTCGAAGCTACCAGACACAGGCCCTGAAGGGCGAAGAGATTAAGTTAAGTTATTCAATGATGTTCATATACACGTTATCGATTATCCAAAGATCACACTTATCCTAGTAACACTCAAAATTATAGTCTCTTAATTTGAAAGAACAATAAATAAAAGAACAATTAAATTCAAATGTGAAGGACAAAGACTAATACACTACGACTTACAGTCCCCCGATGACGATGACGAAACGGTTGAAAACGCTCGGATAAAGAGCATGGGTCATTTGAATCTTGAAGTACGAAAACTAAATGACTAGAAAATAAATATAAAGACTATGAAGAAGAAATATCCTTCGTCTTCAACAGTTCCTGCCTAGGATATATATATATATATATATATATATATATATATATATATATATATATATATATATATATATATATATATAGATAGATAGATAGATAGTATAAACAAAAAGTGATAGGACAAACGGGAATATTTCTTATATATTATTTCTTCTCAACTAGTTTAAACCTTAGGTCATCGTCAGGAGAAAATTTCTTGTTTGAAGAAATTGTTTTAGAGTTTTTTCTGAAAGGAAGCATTTCATTATATTGAAATATTTTTGAGGGTCTGACATGCTATTAAAATCCGTGTAGAGAAGTGTGTTAGTAGTAGCAAGTCCATCTGTTCAAAAAAAACCTCTTTGAGGTGGGTTCTTTTTGAATACTCTTATATATGTGAGGGAGGGTTCTTGGGCGTTGTGTATATGACCATATAAATGTATGTGTGTGCATACATATATGTGTGTGAATGTGAGTGTGTGTGTGTGTGTATCTTGGAACTGTGCGCGTGACTTTTAGATTTTTAAATGGGTCAAGAGTGGCTTGTTTGATGTGGGGCCATCATTCCCTCATTTGAATCAAAAAAGCTTAAACCATTGAAGATATTTTCGACGATATTTTCGACACAATTTTTTGAACAAACTTTTCAACGTAAACGTAATTTTCAAAACTTAACGTCATTTCTATTTTAAAAAAGGAATTATTAACTTGAAAATTATTTAAAGAAAAAATTAACGAGACTAAAAAATTAATTTTGATATTTCCTTTGCGAATGTTCCGTTAGTTATTGTTTCTTTTCAGTAAACTTTTTAAAAATAATCATTTGATCGAAAAAAAAATGAATTTGGTTATTTCAAATTTCCAAGGTTGACAATTTATACGATGGGGAAATTATCATTTGTACATATTTGTATTTTCATTCTCGTATGAGTGTGGGTATGTGTATGAGTGTTCATGTGTGTGAGTACGGATGTGTGCCTGTATTAGAAGGAAACATATTTGATTGAAAAAAATGAATTTAGCTATTTAAATTTTCAAGGTTTTTAATTTATGTCTTGGAGATATCTACAAGTAAAATTATCATTTCTTCATATTTGTATTTTATTCTCTCTCTCTCTCTCTCTCTCTCTCTCTCTCTCTCTCTCTCTCTCTCTCTCTCTCTCTCTCTCTCTCTCTCTCTCTCTTGTGTGTGTGTGTGTGTGTTAGAAATAAATATATTTGATTGAAAAAATGAATTAGGATATTTCAAATTTCTAAGAATGTCAATTTATGTGATAGTGACATCTACAAGTAAAATTATTATTTCTACGTATTTTTATTCTCGTGTGTGTGTGTGTGTGTGTGTGTGTGTGTGTGTGTGTGTGTGTGTGTGTGTGTGTGTCTGTTAGAACGAACCATATTTAAATGAAAAAAAAATTGCCGGTTTCAAATTTCCGAAGTTTTCAATTTATCCGATGGGGATATCCATAAGTTTAATCCTTATTTCTACATATTAGTATTTCATTCTCGTATGTGTATGTATGTGTACTTGCATGAGCGTTTGTAAATGTGTGTGTCTGACACAAAAAATAGATTTAGATAGTTAAAATTTCCAAGATTGTCAACTTATGTTTTTTGTGATATATACAAGTAAAATTAATATCTCTACATATTTATATTTTGTGTGTCTCTGTGTGTATGTGTATTATGCTAACGGTTCCTGAGTTGTTTATTGAGCTCATAGCATCACACACACACACACACACACACACATATAATTATATATATATATATATATATATATATATATATGCATAACTATATATTATATACATATATATGTATACGTATATATATTATATGAATGTATATATGTATACGTATATATATATGTATGTATATATGTATACGTATATTGTATACGTATATATATTATATGTATGTATATATGTATACGTATATATATTATATGTATGATATGTATACGTATATATATTATATGTATGTATATATATATATATATTAATATATATAGATACACATATATGTATACGTATATATATTATATGTATATATATGTATACGTATATATATTATATGTATGTATATATGTATACGTATATATATAATATGTATGCATATATATATTATATATACATATACGCATATATGTATACGTATATATATTATATGTATGTATATATGTATACGTATATATATTATATGTATGTATATAAGTATACGTATATAATTATATTATATATATATATATTATATACAGATACACATATATGTATACGTATATATATTATATGTATGTATATATGTTTACGTATGTATATATATATATTATAATTTACAGATATGCATATATACACACATATGTATATATGTATTATATTTATAGATATGAATATATATATATATATATATATATTATATATATATATATATATATATATATGTGTGTGTTTTAAATTCTAGTATTTCCTATAGAGAGCCCCCTCCAAAAAAACAACGCTACGATGCTTCCACTTCTATGTAGATTTAAGTAGTGCATCAACGTGCACTCGGCTACGTATCTGTGCCTAGGAGATTAAGACTCTTTTTCATGCGAAACACAATTTACTATCAACTCGGTAAAGAATGCATCACTTTTCCCTTTTGTTATGTTTCATATCTACAAAGCCATGAATTAAAAAGGATGAACCTAAAGTGAAACATAGGAAAATAGAACAAATAACAATATAAGAAGTGAACTTTTAAAAATAATATTGGGCAGATAGGCTTTATCGGGCTGTTGCTAAACCAACTGACTGAAAATATAATAATATATATTGGGCTATTTTACAATAGTTTTTAATTAAACATATCAAACGTTGTAATAATTAGATTATCATACTGTGGTATAACAACACGTTTTCTAGTAATAAGTAAGTCGTATATCAATACAACTTATTACTAGATATACAAATTTTTACTAGCAATGTTACATAATTAGTACATTCTTAATACTTATGTACAGTAGTGTAGAAACCAAAATGGCTGTTATAAGCTCAGCCGGCGGCCTTGAAGGATTGAATGATAAGACTTGAACTCATCGTAATCCTTCCGGTGGATACCGTGAGAATCGGTGGAGAAGACCCTATTCCGGTTTAGATTAGAAAGAGATTTAGACATCGGCCAAAACCACGACGGTGGTAAGTCGTGTTATGCACGGTGCCGACTCAATCTGCTCAGGTAGTCTGGTGGGGATTTCAGAATAAAATATGATCTAAGTAAATCGAAGTCTTGTGTTATTATCTAAAACTACCAATGACACAGTACTTCTGATAAAGAGAAATCCCCAATGGAATACCAGACACGAAGTCCAGACACTAGAAGAGACGCTGGAAGAAGAATAATATAAGTAAGAAAGTAAGGAAAGAGAGTATACAGCAGCAAACGTGTGGATATAACATAGTATGTTAATTTAATTATTACTATGTTTGATGTGTTTACTTAATAACTATTGTAAAATACCTCAATATGTAAAAGATATGATAAACTTGATTTAATTCTTAGACACTCTCTTTCTTTTTTTCCTTACCTTCATTTCATATTTTCCTTATGTTTGATAGAAACAGAGTAGCGTTATCGCTACCACGCGCTCCTCTGTCTATCTTGCCCCTACTCACTTTATTTATTTATTTATTTTTATTATATCTTTCTGTGATAATTTTTAACCAGAGGGTGTTGCAAGATGGTAACGGTCGTACAATTAAGGAACATAATAAGTTCCTTAATTGTACGACCGTTTATCCAAGATGAAATGCAAAAATGTAAATCTTGATTTGTTGCTTATCCTCCGAATTCTTATTTCTTATAAGTGCCACCCCTTCAGCTAAATAATGGACCATTGCATTTTAATTTAGGAAAGAAAGGGAAGGAGAAGGGCATGCTTCACAGAAAGATATAATAAAAATATCGTTATATATTTTATAGTTGGGTTGTACCCATTTTCAATGTATCGGGTGTGCTACACTCTCGCCTTCACCCCCTACGTAACACCAGAATGTACTAGGCAGAGCTTGTGTTTATTTTTATGCCTACATCTGTTTGTTATCTCTGCTGGTTAAAATACTCTGGTTTAAATCTCTGCTGGTTAAAATACTCTCTGGTTCAAAATCTCTATAATAATACTTACATTTTTGCATTTCATCTTGGATAATTTTTAACCAGAAGGTGTTGCAAGATGGTAACGGTCGTACAATTAAGGAACAAAAGTTATATCATAGAGATTTTTAATCAGAGGGTATTTTAACCAGAAGAGATAACACACAGATGTAGGCATGAAGATAAACAAGCTCTGCCTTGCAAATTCCGGTGTTATGTAGGGGGTGAAGGCGGTTGTGAAGCACACTGGCTACATTGAAAATGGGTACAACCAAACTATAAAATACATAACGATGGTAGGAAAAAATACCCCGAAGATTCGCGCTATTGCGAGAAACTTGAGTCGATAGATTTTAAACCATTCGATTTTAATCGTCTCTCTCTCTCTCTCTCTATATATATATATATATATATATATATATATATGTGTGTGTGTGTGTGTGTGTGTGTGTGTGTGTGTGTGTTGTTGTTGTTGCTTTACTGCTTTAACAGCAATTTTAATTTGTGCTTTTCCACTGAAGTGTGAGTAACAACATTTCTCCTCAGATATCCAGATAACTTATAATATTTTAGCTAATTTTAACAGTGTATTGATTAAGACAGACTCGATTATTCCTCTGGTCATTAGTTTTCTATATTCTCTTTTGAAAGAACTTAGGAACTGAAGTATTTACATAACTTTTCCGTTTCTTTTATTTCATTCTATCACATTTAATATTATCAGTTTTATATCCATGAGAATTATTCTCATCCGCTTAAGCTGGTGGTCAACTTCAGACTGAGTTATAGCAAATCTTCTTTGGTTTCCGGGACTCTTCTGAGTATTCTAGTTGATCTTAACAATGTTGTTGTTTGGATGTTCTCGATTCTTCCTCGGATAGTCAATTCTTCCAAAATCTTTTTCAAACCCTTGGTGACTGTTTCAAGTGTCCCTGAAACAAATTGGTACGACATTTACGTTCATGTTCCACAGCTTTTTCAGATCTCCGGTAAGGTCCAAGTATTTGTTTATCTTTTCGTTTTCTTTAACCTTCACTCGGCGATCCGCCGAGACGGCAAAATCCACGAAATAAGTTATCTTCTCCTTAATTAAAACTAGGTGATCCGACTATATCTCCAAAACCCAAAGGATTTTATGCGTCTCATTCTCTAGGACAGATTCTGATGTATGCAGATACCATTTATTTGCATGCCGAAAATTGTATTTCTTGCACAATTCCCAGAGGATCGCCTTTTCCCAGGCATTAGTGCCTAGTCTTCTTCTCTGTACTAGTTTGCTGCATTCGCTTATAATATCATTAAGCGTGTTGTCTTTGTTTCCACACATTCTACGATAGCTATTCCGTTGCGTCTTACTAGTATTTTCCTTGGTATAGTTTGTTCTTAGGGCATTGTCTTGTGTTGCGATTATAAAAGATTCTGTTTCTCTCTTGAAGTTTTATTTTCTTAGCCATGTCCATGACTTCAGTATGTCGCTTGAAGTACCCATATAGTTGTTTTTCTTCCCATTTCTGTTTTTTTAGTTTGTGATGTATTTCTTCTTGTCAATATGTTGCAATAGCATTTCCTGGCTGCTGCAATTAGTATTTCTTTACTTTTATTAGTGTATTCATCAATTGCTCGGATTGTCATATCTAAACTCACAAATCTCTCTCTCTCTCTCTCTCTCTCTCTCTCTCTCCCTCACAATATATATATATATATATATATATATATATATATATAAAGAGAGAGATGGATGGATAAATAAGTTCCATCCCCTAATTAAGGGATATGGATGATCTAAATCAATAATTTTATACTTCAACATAACACCAAAATAGTATTTTATTTTATTTGGTGGACTGAGTGCTTCTTCTGGATAAATACATTATCGGATTTTTATTGTAACCGTTCAATAACTGACCACCATTAAATATATCGAGACTATTCTGAGCTCAATGGACGATCTAAAGGCATATTCTGATCGGTCTATGAGGAGAAGAGCTGCAATCTGAATGTCACGGGTCATTTACCAATCTCTTTCAAACATGGACATCTAAGAGTCACACTGGAAGCTAGCAGAAAAAATCAGTTGTTAGTTGCACTGATTCCCACAGCGATTACTAAGATAAATAAAAAGGATTCTAAAAAAGCTGAGGATATTGAGACTAAAGAGCGACTGGTCCGTGTTTTGTGTGGAGACGGTTGGGGTCAGAAAGATATGCAGGTTCAGCAAAGAGTAACGGATCCCCAATGCTTAATAATCAATAAAACTCCGGTTACCAATGACGAGTCGTTTCCGTTCTTCATTCTGTAGGAAGCCCTGTCGGCTGTGGCCCTTAGAATACACCGACAGCACCTCCGAGAAGGTTAAACCCGTGGTTGGTGATCCGTGATGCTTAAAAGGGGGAATCCTAGTTGATGAGCTGTTCATAACATGCACACTCCACTTACACCTTTACTTAGGCTAGACAGGTGGTCGGAGAGGCCCCCTCCGGTCAATCGGCTGGTCCCGTCAAGTCCTAGCACCTATATGATTGTCCAATTCTATTGCACTTATGGCAGGTCCCATATTTTTAAAACACATTTTTTTAAAAACACATTTTTTAAATTCATTCTATTTAACCCATAGATATGACTCTAACAGGGACTAGCTCTCCGGGTCAGAGTGGACGTAAGAGTAATGAAGATGAAGGGGTACTCCACATTCCCCAGAGAGGAAGTAAATTTGAGGATTTCAGAAATAATGGTCTAAAAAAGAAATTAAGAGGGCATTTTTGGAGAAACCTATACATCAATACTCGTATTCCTTAATTGTACGATCGTTATCTGGTTAAAATTGAGACCGTTCAAATTATCGAAGAATGAATGCAAAAATGTAAATCCTGATTATCTAGTGTTGCCTATCCTCCGAATTCTAAGTGTCATCCCCTCAGCTAAATAATCGACCATTCCGTTTTTATTATAAAGAAATAAGGGAAAGAAAAGAACATGCAACACAGAAAAATATAAGAAACAAAGAAAAAAGAGTAGAGGAAACATTTAGAGAGAGGGAGCTCGCGAAATTATTATGCTTTTTACTTATTGAACTCTAAAAGGGCCTGTTTAGCTCAGTCGGTAGAGCGTCCGCATAGGAACCACAAGGTTCCTGTTCGATACCGGCCTCCGCTAACTCAGAGTCTGAGTAGCACTGGGATTTGTGCGGTAAAGTGAGCTGATGTTATGCGCAGCGCTTCATCCAAGACGCAAAAACAATATCCTTGGTCTAGCTCTAGAGTGAAGGGGATATACTCCCTCGTGGTGTTTCTGATACCGATTTTAGACCACTCGATGATTTTACTTACTTTTACTTATGGAACTATATTGCAATAGTTTCATCACCATTGCTCCCAGATCCACTCTGACCCGGAGTGGAGGTACCTGTTAAGATCTCCTCTATGGGTTGAATAAAATAAATGTGTTTAAAACAAACTGAGTGCCCATCAAGCATGAATAAATCAAAAACGTTATCTGCATAAAATAACCCAACAGTTGTTTACATGCCATAAAACCCAACCAACTAACCAACCATCCGACATTTTGTTGTAGATAATGCGACTACATTTTATTTAGCATAATAGTTTCAGAAGTCTCCCGAAAATTCTGTTATTCTGATGAAAGTTTCGATTTTCAATGTATATACAGGGTGCGGCATAAGTAACGCCCTTTATTTAAGTGGAACAAAATTAAAGCCTTTTTGATTATCCTTTATTTTTTCGAACATGAATGTATAGCCACAGGTGAATGGATTAATATAATATATTAACAAAATTGATATAATGCTTATTCGGTTTATTAATGTTCAATACAAACGAAGAAAATATACATTATAAGATATAACATTAAAAGGGGCGTTACTTATGTCGCACCATGTATAATTAATCAATTGATGATTTATGATCAAATCTCTGTAGAATACATATTCTACCCTAAGAGTTAAAATCTACTGGACCATCCGGCTTTTATTTGAGTACACATCAAAAATGATCAGAATAAACATGTCTTCGGCATAAAATTACCCAATTGGTTAACATGCCGTAAAACCCAACCAATCAATCAATCTAAGCCGAGGAGAAGTTTATTTTATTTTGAAACTCCTGTCGTCTTTCTCATAACTTTTGTTTCTTCGTATTTATTAACGTTTTTCATCAATAAAGCATTCGCCCCACCCCGCCGTTGCTAGTTATTCGTTTTTAATCTACTATGCACAGAGTATTTGTTGCTTTATTCATACCGATTCTCTTTAAACGTTACCCTGCCCTCTTTTTTTTATTGTCTTTTATCATTGTCTTTCCTTACATCTAACTTCATTTCATTATTCTTTATCTTATCTACTTTAACCTTTATCTACAATCTCTTCCTTTTTCATTTTTTCCCCTTCCTTTCTATTTCTCTATCTTTTGTATTCTTTCCCAAAGCTCGTCGAATTTGTTTTCTTCCCAAACCATCGTACCCATTGTCTCTGCCGTAGTTTTTATATTAATCTTTTCTCACTCGTCCACCAATCGGCAATCTTCTAATTCCAAAACTATCCCCCACCTCCCAACCCCGTCTTCTGTCTCCCGGACCGTTTTTCTTTTTTCTTCTTTTTGTTTCTTTTTTTCTTTATCAAATCTTCCAATCACTCCATTCAATTCGTGTCTTTTGTCCCCACTTCATCTGCTCTTCTGCAAACCCCTCTTCTCTACCATTTGTTCATTTTCTTCTACGAAACAAATAAGTACTCTCTTTACGTACAACACAAAAAAAAAAATGCGCCCCTCAACTCACATACACAGAAATACATCAATACGTAACCAACTTTTGCTCGCATGTACATAAGTACTGTCCGACCTATCATTTTCTTTTAGATTTATTTAATGGCTGCAATTTCGAACGCTGTTATTGCTATCTGCCTCAGCAGCAATTCAATGCCTCCGTACACCATTCAGGCATTTTTCCTCTCTGACATTATTTGTACGCTATCTGTTGTTATATATACATATACATATACATATATATATATATATATATATATATATATATATATATATATATATATATATATATGTATGTATTTGGTTTTTGTTGTTTGTTTCTTTTCTTTTCTTTTCAACGAGCACACCCACCACCACAACGACGCAATCACTTTGCAAACTGCGTCTATCCAGTTTTGTCTAATGATTGTCCCGACATAAACATGTCCCCTTGATCTTCGAGAATCTTCATCTCTTTTGTTCCTGTTTTGTTGTTTTGTGCTCCGTTTCCCGCTTCTTTTGCTGTTTTTATTTTTGCTGCCGTTTTTGTTTCCCCCTCTCTCTCTCTCTCACATACACACACTCTCTCCTTCCCTCTCTCTCTCTCTCTCTCTCTCTCTCTCTCTCTATATATATATATATATATATATATATATATATATATATATATATATATGCTTCGTTCCTGTTTCTTTTACTGTTTTTATTTTTGCCGCCTTTTTTGTTTTCTCGCTACGTTCTCTCCCTCTCACTCTCTCTCTCTCCCCCTCACTCACATTCTCTCTCTCCCTCACTCACATTCTCTCTCTCCCTCACTCACATTCTCTCTCTCTCTCTCTCTCTCTCTCTCTCTCTCTCTCTCTCTCTCTCTCTCTCTCTCTCTCTCTGCTTCGTTCCGTTTCTTTTACTGTTTTTATTTTTGCCGCATTTTTTGTTTCCTCTATATCACTTACTCACTCTCTGTCTGTCTCTGTCTCTGTCTCTCACACGCTATCTTCCCCTCTCTTTCTCTCTCACACACATACATGTTTCTTTCACTGTTTTTATTTTTGCCGCATTTTTTGTTTCCACTATCTCGCTACGTTCTCCCCCTCCCTATGTCTCCCTCACTCACATGCTCTGTCTCTGTCTCTCTCTCTCTCTCTGTCTCTCTCTCTCTCTCTCTATCTCGTCGTTGAGGAACGGTCTTTCTTTTTGCTATTGATGTCGTCTTTGCTGCTGCTGCTGCTGCTGTGCTTTTCTTTCTACCGTTGTTCTTTCTGTTCATTGTACCACTAAGCGTTCGCAATCTGTGCGTGCCACCCTTTTGTTATCTCCCTGTCGACGTTATTCTTATTTGTTGCTTTGGTGTGTATACCACCATGATGACTATTCTCATTCTACTTCTTCTATTCTATCCAATTGGCTCGGGTACGTAGAATTGGCTTAGACGTTTGTGTTTCTTGCTCAGTGATTGATCTAATTATCAACAATCATCTCGCATGCGCACACATGCGAATCAAAACACATACACACTCATGTATATATAGATAAATATATTTCAATTGATTGTTTTATTTTAACGGCACGTGAACCTGTCTTGTGTTATTTTATACCAAGACGTAAAGGAATCGCCTTCATTTCACGTTCATAGCTACATTCCTAGTGCTTTTGTTTCTTAAGAGTTTTTTTTAATATTTTAAATATATATTTTTAATACTTTGTTCCTTAATCTACCGACCAATATCATCGTGCAACAGTGTTTCGTTAAAAATGGGACCGCCAAATTCTTATTTTTTATGATTGAGGCCACGTAAGCTAAATGATGAACCATTTCGTTTTCATTATAAAGAAATAAAGAAAGGGAACAAAAAGCACATGCGATACAGAAAAATATAAGAAAGAGATTAGGGGAAAGATATACAGAGAAAGGGGGTGATTGCACAGAAGCGATAACGATAGTCTGTTACACACGAACATGATGGAAAGAAACTGAAAAGAAAGGATAGACAATTAAATCAAGATCATTATACTTTTTAAATATTACACTATTTGCAATAGCTGTTTAGAGAAAGGTAGACAAACACGGGATTTTATGGAAACTGGGTGTTTATTGTCGACGATGCAGCGTTTCGGTCTGTTATTAGACCATCTTGGATATAGTACCCGCTTCAGTGATGGACATTCTCAAAATGCTGAAACAGAAGGTCGCCAGTAGGGAGAGGGATGGTTGGGGGTGGTTAGTGGATTTTCTCTCACTAGATGGGGAGTGTCCCAATAGCTGTTTAGTTAACATATTACACGTTGTAATAATTAAATTATCATATTGTCGTATACCCACAAGTCCCGCTAGTTGATAAAAAGACGCGTCTATCATAAAAAATAAAGAAAAAAGAATGTAAGAATATATCACGCGGGCTCGCACCCTCACTTTATTTTCTCCAACTTTACTTATTTCTATATTTTTCTGTCTAGCTGTCCTTTTCTTCCCTTTCGTTATAATAAAAACGGAATTGTCCAGCTGAGATGACGAAACTCAAAGAAAAAAAAAGGAAATCGGTGGATAAGCAACACCTGATGATCATGATTTATATGTTTGTATTTCATCTTGGACGAATTGGACGGTCTCATTTTTAACCAGGGGCGTTGCAAGATGATAACGATCGTACAATTAAGGAACACTAGTATTATTATTATATAGTTGTCCTGATCGCAGGTGTTCCAGGTGTTAAATACAAACGTTGCTTGTTGCTGCAAATATTCTTTAATAATTAGTATTACACTTTTTGTGATTTAGAATCCTTGCTTTATCGTTTATTAATTGATTATTAATTTAGTGAGTGAAGCAGTTGTATACAAACCTGGTCGTAAGTTGACAGTGAGAGACTCGTAAATTAAAAAGCTTGATATAGAGCGATTCGGGTATATTTTCTAATTCAACTTTTTTTTATGTGAGACGTGTTTTTTTTATCTCAAAATTATGATCGCAGGTGTTCCGGATGTGAAATCCAATGTTTGCTTGGAGTTGCAAATATTTTGAATGACTTTCCGAATTTTTTTCCCTACTTTGCTTATGTTAAGATGGTATATATTTCGTTCGAGGCTGTTGGTTGTCAAACTTCTGGCTTAAGTGTTTATGTTTTCATTTGTTGTTTTTTTTTATCGACTTTGTGTGTGGTAAATTTTCAGCAGCCACTTCTTGTGAAGAGAAGAATTAATACTCAGACGACTGTTTTATCTTAAACAAGATCGCTGGAAAAATGTGCTCATACCATATATATATATATATATATATATATATATATATATATATATATATATATATATGGAAATACGGTGAGGAAATTAATCCGACAATATGAGAAGAAAATATTTTAAAAAATATAACAAACACAGGATGTTTGAATAGGGGAAACAATTTATGTGTCAATACTTAAGCATTTCGGTATATTGGTATATTGTACCATCTTCAGGACACCGTCTTTCCATATATATATATTATATATATAATATATATATATATATATATATATATATATCCTTAAGGTACTCTATCGTTATTTCGAGCAACTTTCTTGTAACTGCTGTCACGAAATTAATCAACAGTAGCTCTTCACAGGGTTAAAATCGGTGTTGTCCAAGAAAAAGTTTAGGCAAGGTACATACTTGCATCAATCTGTGTGAATATGATGTTATATAACAATAACATCATATTCACACATTCACTATACACTTAACATCTTTCATTTTGTCCCTCACATAAACATTACTTAACAGTGTCCTGAAGATGGTACAATATACCGGAATGTTTTAGTATTGACACATAAAATTGTTTCCCCTAATCATAACATCCTATATTTGTTATATTTTTAAAGTATTTTCTTCTCATATATATATATATATATATATATATATATATACAGGGTGTGTTAAAAAAGTACCGAGTTTTAAATTTTATAAACCAAGATAGGAATGAACAATTAACGTAACGTTCATTTTTTCCGAATACAAGGTGTGTAAAAAAAATACAAAAAATCTCGATACTTTTTTGACACACTTATCTATCAATGTAACTCTCTTTCTATTTAACATAGAATATGCATAAGCCAAAGTAAAATGTACCTTATGAGTGATTATAACATTTTTCTCTAATTATACACTTCGTACTTAAATCTTTTTATCGTCACTAAAATGCAGTTTAGAAATTCTATTTTCCAGTTTTCATAGATCTGTTGTTTTGTCGCTTTTCATAATGTTCATACTATTTTCTCGTTTTTGACTATGAATTGATATGTTAATGCTGTTGGTCCTTAATGGTACGACCGTTATCATATTGCACCCCACTCTGGTTAAAATGAGATCGTCCAAGATGAAATGCAAAAATTCAAATCCTGCTTATCCTGCGTTGCTTATCCACCGAATTCTTATTGTGAGTTCATAGTTACATTTCTGGTGTCGTTGTTTCTTAAGAGATTTTTAATATCTATTTATTACTACTCTTGTTCCTTAATTTTCCGACCGTTATCATCTTGCAACACCATTTCCGTAAAAATGGGACCGCCTCATTCTTATTTCTTATGAGTTTCGTCATCTCAGTTAAATAATGGAAACTTCCGTTTTTACTATAATATAAAGAAAGAAAGGGAAGAAAAACATGCTATACAGAAAAATATTAAAAGAAAGATAGAGAGAGTGTGAGAGCACGCGGAAGCGATAACGCTTCCCTGTTTCAATCGAACGTGATCAAAAGAAGGAAAGAAAGGAAAAAAGAGGGAGAGAGAGAGCTAAATAAATATTATTCTAATCTTTATATACATAGTGATAGCTCGTAAGTAAACTTATCAAACATTGTAATATCTAAATTACCGGAAAAATTAAATTCGTTATTATGTTTTTTTTAAAATTTCTCGTTCGTCCGCTACGAGAACTCACGAGATTCAAAATGGCTGCGCCTACTGGTGGGTACATGTGGAGTCGAGTAATTTGTTTTTCTTTTTAAGAAAAAAGATATATCTGTATATTTAGTTATTTATTCTAAGATTTGATAATTTGTATATACTAAATTTATCCTGTTGCAGATAATTTTATTTGTGTTTGTCCTATTGGGCTGTTTTCATGTTTATTTAATTTTAAAGAGGTGTTTCTTTCTACGTAAATAATGAAATGAATTGTTTAAATAACAAATATTATCATTAAAAACAGAAATGTGATTTTTTAAATTTTAGATTATACTTTTAATGATTATTTGTTTAAGATTTATTAAACCCAGATTTTTAAAAAAATGTAACTTATCCTGTAAAGCCAGCCGAGATAACCTGCAACTTTATCCCTTTTCTTAGTCTTTCGAATAATTTTAAAACCAAATAGATAAATAAATAATAAATAGATGCGACAGAAAACATATTACAGAAGAATGTACAATAACATTACAAACTTGCTTAGTTCCTGAAAAAAGAAAACACTTCATTTTATTGTTTCTTGTGGAACTTCTTACTTTTCTCATTACTAAGCAAAGTATTTTCTTGCTACTTTTCTTTTTTTGTTTATATATATATATATATATATATATATATATATATATATATATATATATATATATATATATATAACATCACATTCTCACTTCATCCACTGATC
>CM042141.1:135713178-135728178 GCA_023376005.1 Doryteuthis pealeii
GTACTAACGGATTTTCTTTCTAAGGAGAGTGCTACAAAATAAAGTAAGAGAGGACACTATTGCCTCGTTTAAAATTGCAAGAAAATGAGAGACTTATCGAGGACAAAAAGATAACAAAAAAGAAAAGTGGTTTTTGTTTTCTTTTAAAACAAAATATCTGAAAGATTTGAAGTTAAGATTATCAGCAAAAATCTCTTTTGCCATTAACGAAGCAAATTCGGCTGATTTTACTTGGAGATTTCGGCAGTCTTTGGAAGTGTTCATTCTGAATTTTGTTTTTGGAATTTCTGTTTATTTTTATTTCTGATTTTTCTGACGCAGTCTTGTCTTCAGGCTTGTTGGCAACTTCTTTAAGTAAGGCAACACACCGCACCCAACTCTAAACATCTCCTTTCTAACTTTCCCAGGCAAAACTTCTTTTTAAATTTTTTTTTTCATTTGCGATGTGCGTGTTTCTCCTCGGCTTTTTTGACAGTATTTTAAAATATTGCTTTTTTGAAAGACAAAAAACAACAGCAAATATCAACAACTCTTCTTTGTTGTCGTCCAGAGAAGACATTATCTTAACTATTTCGATCTTCACTATCGATTTATTTATTTATTTATCATATCTTTTCTCTATTAACTTTGCCATTGTTCCTGCATGTTTTCGTTTTAAAAAAAGTTAGGTGCTACTTCTCATATAATAGCACCTGTCACATGAAAAATAGTAAACGTGTTAGTCTCACTGGGTGCTCCATGTGTTGACTCTTATATGATAACTGCTAACGACAAATATATGATTCATTCAATATTATTCCCAATGAGTTATACTGTAGATTGTTTGAGACTTTAGCTTTTATATTTATAAATTAATAGAATATTTCATACAAAATGGCAACAACACTAGAATAACAACATCCACAATAAACTCTTCCTAATCAAACCCACTTTGGGAGGCAAGGAAGTCTAGAAAGTAATTGTGTCCCGATTACGCATTGATCATACAAGACTAACGCACTCCTATATACTCAAACAAGAACAACAACCACAATGTGGAACATGGCAAACACCTTTGACAGTTAAACACTTATTCATGGAATGCAGGTTCCTTGTTCAGAAGCCGCGTGTCTTCCCTATCTTTATGCATGATATTTTGAAGGTTTGATTTACAAATTGTGAACGTATATCCGGACGACTTAAAAAAAACTTGTTGATTAAAACAAGTATGCATTTTCCATCTTATTTCGTCTCCGAGAAAGGTTGCACTAGTGCCCTGTGTATGACGTTTAATTGTATCTAATGGTGAAGTTCAACTTTTGGGTCTCTTAGGAGTGTGGAGTACGCTTACATCACTATTTCTCCCAGGTACACCCTGATCCGGAATGGCAGTATCTAATAGAGTGCCATCTATGGGTGAAACAGAAGAAAATGGGTTAACAAACATTTGTGAAAAATCGAGTTAAAAAATAATTTCAATACTCGAAAAGAATGAATAAAACAGAACGTATTTGGCATAAAATAACTCTAAAATGGTTGACATGCCGTAAAATCAAAAAAAAGAAAGAAGTTCCGCTAACAAGACATAAAATCGTTATGTCCCAGCAACTTATGCCTAAAATAAACAGAAAACGATCTCTTCAAACTTTGCTTTTCTAATTTGGGTAACGAAATGTTTTAGATTTAACCAATTTTCAGAACATTCAACGTAGATTCAGAGTAGAATAGCTGATAGAAAATTAAAGCTCTTAAGTTTGTTTTTTTCCATTTTTGTATCATCATCATCCCTCACCAACCGTCCCTATTATTCATTGTCCTCGGAACGCCCCCTACGCGACATTAAAAATTTAAATGTAACAACAAAGATGGCAGTCTTATTGAAATGCAATAACACAAATGTACATACAAATTAAAACTACAAGAGTTCAACTTTCATATGGTTTTTACTGAACGAGTTTATCATTTGGACAAAGTGAGTAATGATATTTTCAATTTTAAAACTGCTGCAAGAATTTATAAACACTCTGTATATATTTACTGGTGTTTTCTTTGTTCTGTTTGTGAATACTATTTATATATTAGAAGCATCGTTTAAAAATATTTTACCAAAATAAAAGAAACACAATTTTGGAACTATTACTTAGCGGTCATTTTAAAAAGATTTACTGGCAGATACACCGGAACACCCTCACCAATTTCACCTTCTTCTTCTTCTTCTTCTTCTTCTTCTTCTTATTATTATTATTATTATTATTATTATTATTATTATTATTATTATTATTCCTCTCCTTTTTCCTTCTTCTTTTTCACCTCCGTTCTTGTTCATCTTCATCTTATTATTGTCTCTCTCCATTCTTCTTCATTAATTCTCTCTCTCCATTCTTCTTTCTTCTAAACAAAACTTTATCGTTCTTCCTCATTTATCTTAACTTTCACTTTCACTTTAATCATCCCCTTTTCACATATCCAAATTCTTTTTGAAAATATTTACTTAGTCTCATATACACACTTTTAAAAAGTTTCGCTACTTGAAAACTTTCGGCTGTTTGTACTCCATATTATAATTTTTCTATTTTCGAGTTGTTCGCGCCTTAAGATTTCTCTACAGACTTTAAAGCTGATTCTTTAATTCCCTTTCCAAAAAGCAACTTTTTAAAAAGCAGCTTTATCACATTTTTAGTTCGATTTACTCTTACTTTTCTACTTTCTCTGAAAGCGTTTAACAGCTTTGAAATATTCGTAGACTTTGGCAATAAGTTATTAATAATTGTAAATAATACAATAACGAGCAAAATAAATAAACGATTGAACTAAAAACCTTAAATTGGGTGATTCTAAATTGAATATTATTATTAAACTTTGGTAGATAGATATTATCAATTATTGATAACTAACAAATATATACACACCCAGGTGCAAGTATTTAAGTAATAAAATATCATATCAAATTAGAAAGGTTAATAAAACTAAATAAGAATTCAGATGAACAGATTTGAAACAGAGAATGTAAAAAATAGAACTGACACTCTTCCATCATTCCCGTATTTCATTGTTAAATTTTGCTAATTTAACTATTTAGTTAAAATAGGAAGTAAAGAATAACATTACAGTTATTTCTTCTTGTGATTCGATTTCTTTTAAAATATATCCCGAAGATGTTTGCTCATATTAATTAATTAAAACCAAACAATTAGAAATCAATAATACTTAGCACATATTTATCAAAATCAAATGTTTAATATAAATATGCAAATTAGCTTTCCCGTTCGCACTGTAAACTACTATTTTGTTGTACATATAAATCCAATTGCATTTTATTAGTATGTAGATATGGTCAACAATATCAATAATGTAAAACAATCTTATTAATAATTGAGGGCTAAATGAAAATCAAATCATGGAAAATGTGACGTAAATAACTAAGGGAATTGTGAATAGTGATATAGTTTCGGTTATAGACAGAAAGTCACTGAATCTCCATTATAATAAGATTTTAACTAATACAGTAATAAGCAAAAAAAGCCATTTAGCTAAAAACCTGATCTATAAATTAAGTGATTTCAACGGTATATCAACACATCTAGTTTTTTATTTCTCACAATGTTCCCACAAGAATTACGACAAATTACGATAAATAAACAAGAATTACGACGAGCTGGGGTAGTTATTTTGATAGTCACTGGGTAGCAATTTTTGAGGCAGGAGACCAGGACGCACTTCCTCATAAATTACCTAAAATTTAATGTTTGTATGTTGTTTGAATTTAAACTTGTTAAACTCCGCTTAAGAAATTGACCTTGTGTCACATCCTGTTTGTTGGTAAATCTAGGCTTAAAAAATAACCCTAGGTTGAAAAAGAAAAGAAAACTTATCTTTATCTCAAATATGGGGGTTATATTTTACTTTAGTTGGAGGTGCATGGTGTAATGGTTTTGTTATATAATTGTTAGTATCCTAACACTTATTTACAGTAGTGTAGAAACCAAAATAGTTGTTATAAGTTGCAGCCGGTGGCCTTGAAGGATTGAATGACAAGGCTTGACCTCATCCTGATCCTTCCGGTGGATACCGTGAGAATTGTTGGAGAAGACCCTCTTCCGGTTTAGATTAGTGAGAGTTTTAGTTCAGTATCAGCCAAACCACGATGGTGGTAAGTCGCGTTAAGTGCACGGCCGACTAAATCTGCGCAGTTAGTCTGGTGGGGATTTCAGAATAAAATATTATCTAAAGCAAATCACATTCATTGTGCGTGACGTTTAATTGCATCTAGTGGGAATGTTCCAATTCAGAAGCTCTATTGAATGTGGAGTACCCCTTAATCACCAGGTAATACTCCTACTCGTAGTGGTAGTACCTGCTAGGTTCCCATCTTTGAGCTAAATAGAAAAATGAGTTTAAAAAATTGTTCCCACCAAGAATGAATAAAACAAAATGTCTTCAGCATAAAATAACCCAACAACAGTTCATTTACCGTAAAATACAACTAACCAACCAACTATCATTATACGTTCATATTTGCATTGTATTCATATTGATTCTGTAGTGTTTTATTTGTATACGATCCTATCGAATGCGAATAATTTTCAGTCAGTTCTTTTTGACTCCATAGTTTGTACTCTAACAGGTACTACCACTCCGCGTCAGAGTAGATCTATGAGAAAAGGTAATGACAGGATACTTCATACTTGACAGATTTCAACAACTATAGCCTCACCAACAGATGCAGTTTAGTATCCAATCTAGGACACCTCTTTTTCGTGAGTCGGGTGCCTTAACTCTCTGCTGGGAATAGAGACAGCGTATTGTAAGATTTACGGACGGGGTGTTTAGCTAGATATTGATTGTTGGAACATCTATTGCTATAAGATGTACCCTAAGTTGCCACTCCTATTTATAAACTTTCCCAACATCAGCCTTAGGTACTTCCGGAAAGAAGTGGCCAATGAGACGCATATATATATATTTACCAACCCCTCCGCACGGGCAGGATGTGACACAAGGTCAAATTTTAAGCGGAGTTCAACAGGTTTGAATTCTGAGTTTTCCTTCTCCTAGACCGGTTGCCTAACCAAGGTTAAAGAGCCCAGTCTGCCCTGCTATTTACCCATAGCTGGGGGGAGAGTAGGATTCATACCTTTCCCAAGAGTATTAGCGAGAAGTGAAATACAATTACCACGTCCAGGATTTGAACTCGGGGCGACGAGTCCATTTCCCATGACTTTAACAATTACACCATGCGATGAGACGCATATATAGAACATATTTAATGTCGTTGTCAGTTGTCCAGGAATCAATTGCTGGCTGGACTTTCTACCAGAAAAAAAAGTCTACATATACTACACTCTTCTACCAAGGAACACTAATAACTAGGATTACAAGAAGTGTTCATTGATACTACTCTCTTTTCTACCAAGGAGCACTACCGGCTAGGATTACAAGGAATAGCTACTGATACTATTCATTTTTCTACTAGGAACTACTACGGACTTGGATTACAAGGAGTATCTACTGATACTATTCCTTTTTCTACTAGGAAAACACTACGTGCTCGGATTACAAGGAGTATCTACTGATACTATTCTTTTCTACTAGGAAACACTACTTGGATTTCAAGGAGTATCTACTGATACTATTACTAAACACTACGTGATTACAAGGAGTACTACTGATAACTAGGAACACTACGGACTCAAGGAGTATCTACTGATACTATTCTCTTTTATACTAAGGAACACTACGGACTATGGTTACAAGAGTATCTACTGATAATACACTCTTTTCTATCTAGGATTTCAAGGAATTGAAAAAAGATTAACCATCTGAACCCAAACTCAATTCCGACTTGGATTTATAAAGTTACAGCCGAATTTACAAGAGAACGGTCGACCAAAATTCTAACATTGATTTTATTCTATTTTATTTCTTTTTCTCTTCTACGAAACAAGCTTTTAAGTTTTCGACAATGTATTACGAGTTGCCGTATCCATTGTCATTATTCAGTGCAGTTTTGTAAACATCCTATGCAATTTTAGTTGGACGCTCTAGTCAAAAGGTTAGAAAATGAAAAGAAAAATAAGAGTATGTATCATAAAAGAACAACACTGATAGACAAAATGAGATAATAATTAAACCTGGATATAAAAAGAAGGAAAACAACATTGTGAATGAAAAGAAAGAATGAAAAAGGGGAAGGAAATATGAAAAGAAAGAAAAGTTAAAAACGTAAGAAAAGGAATAAAGAATGTGATATATATTGTTTAGCAAAATGTAAAAGAAATAAAACACATTTAAAAAAAAAAAATATCTAGTTTGTAACAATAATTTTTACTTTTTATTAAAATGATTCTATGGAGAAGAACGTTTTGTACAGTTTCTTAAACTAATATATATATATATATATATATATATTATATATATATATATGTGTGTGTGTGTGTGTGTGTGTGTGTGTGTGTGTGTGTGTGTGAATAAATACATGTTTTAGTATATACTTATTGCATTGGAACAATTTTGCTACCATTGGTTTCTTGCTGTGTAGCAGTCATTAGGCAACGGAAGTGTTTTGAAAATGACGCAAATGATATAAATATGATCAAATGTGTGCGTTTAGTTAACTGTATATATATAAAAAATTGTAAATATATAATATATATAATATATATATATATATATATATATATATATATATATATATATATATCTTTTCAAAGAAAAAACTTAAAACCGTCATATGACTATAATATCTTCATTTCGACTAGAGACTCAATATGAGTCTAGTCTCATCAGATAATATTTACGAAATCTATTGCTATGTATATAATTAATTTAAACTAAGGGATTCATAAGAAATGCTTGAATGAATCTCTAAGTTTGCTCCTACATGAGCATAGTGTGGATTTACAGTGAGATTTTGATGATCCCAAATAGAATCATCCCTCATTTAACAGTTAACTGGATAATATATATATAATATATATATATATATATATATATATATATATATATATATATATATATAGTCATCCACAGACACGTGTTTTGACTTATCAAGTCTCTTTAGTGTGGCTAGACATTTTGTGAGCTACATACAGCCGGGATACAACTCTGATCGTTTCAGCAGCAGTCCGACAGCTTAACGGTTCGGCCATAGTCATCCAGAATGCAGAGGGGATTTTAACTGTTTTAATACACACATCCGTACGTATGTAAAGACCGCCATAAAGTGAGCCATCCCTTTTATAGGAGAGCGTTGCGTTTATGCTTTAGTTGGTGGTCATCAGCAATAAACCCATAAAGTGCTCAACCTCAGGAGGATGGGGAGCATATATAGTCATCCGCAGACACATACTGCTTTAAATATAGTGGGATAACACAGTAAAGGTAATTCATATGAAGGGTTAAAAGATAAAGGAAAAAAAATATTAACCAAAATTTTCAAAGTTGCAAACTATCAGGCATTATTAGACCCGTTGGAGGCTTGCTAAAAATACCAAATTCAATTTTATTCTATTAATTTTCATATATATATATATATATAATATTATATACATATATATATAATGTAAGTAAAAGTAAAGTCGATCGGGTGGGCTAATGTCGGTATCAGCCAGACAGCGAGGAAGTCTATCCCCTTTTCACTAGTGCTAGACCAAAGAGATTGTATTTTCCTCTGAGGTGGAGCGCCTAACTTACCATCATCTTTTCATTTTATCGCACAGGTCCTTGTGCTATATATAAGCTACAGTTATGTATAGCTTCTCTGTATACACTTTCTCATCTCCCGTTATCTAAAAATAATCCATCACTGTTCAGACAACAATTTTTTTCCATCCTAATATCCTGATGAAGGTTTAATAAAAACCGAAAGGTTTTAACGTCGAGTTTTCTTTTTGGAATTCTTTGTTTTTCTATTTTATACATTTACATATGTATGTCTGTTTTCTTTTGTGTGTGTGTGTGTGTGTGTGTGTGTGTGTGTGTTGTTTGTGAGTGCTCGTGTGTGTGTGTGTGTTTGAATGCGTGTATTCTCTTTTTGAATTTCTGATGACAATGCTTTTATTGATATTTCTTTTCTTTTTCTTTTGTAGGTAAGTACTCTAAATTTAACAGAACAATGTGGGTAAGATAGTTTTGTTTATTTGTTGTTTTTGTTTATTGGTTTGTTTTGTTGTTTTTTCACCAATATCATCTCTTGTATTAATTTTTTAACTAATTTTTTCTTTTGTAAAAATGCACAAATAACCCGCAAGGGATAATAGAATTCGAACCACATTTTACGTATAAATAGCATTAGATGACGGAAACTCCCGAAGTAGCCTAAGATTATGACGAACACAGAAAATCCCAAAGTAACCTAAGACTTACCCTAACCCTATAACGAACACGGACAGTAATCCTAAATCTTAACATATCGCTAACACTAACCAAGCGTCTAACCTAAGGTCCAACTCCTTCTTATCATGGCAGGTGGGGAAAATGTGTAAGTATAAGAACTACACCGTCCAGAACTCCAGTGCTTCCCAATGCGGATTGGTCTGTTAAGTCTAATGGTCTGTCTGTCTGTCTGTCTGTTCTCCTCTCTCTCTCTCTTATAGCTTCTGGCAAGTACTCCACACGACATCCAGTATCCGTGTAGAGTTTATCCTTGTAAGATGTTGATTGGCGGCCTATATGAATAGGTGTACACGGGAGAAACGCACTTATGAGTTCGTCCTTACTTCCCCAGCAGTGTCAATCAGGTCTTGTTCGTCTTACTTGGGTGATTACTGTGATAGGGTTTAAGTGGCCGTGAAGCTGCTTTTTGTGTGCTGCTGTTTCTAGGGTTTGTTCAAGACAGTACGCAGCATCTTCGTGTAGTTCCCATCTAGCTTTTTCTCCAAGCATCTCGTTAAAGCCAAAGTGATGCAGCCACACAGCTTCGAATAATACTTCCTTTATCCTATCAGAGAGATGAGACTTCCATACGATCGACAATCTGTCAATAGCAATCAATGCCTTTCCTCTGCGTATATTAACATCGCTTCCTGTAAATGAGATATTGCTACCCAGGTATATGAACTAGTCTACTAATTTCAGAGGTTTGCCACCCAGTATGAAGATGTCTCATTAACGGAATCAACGGCTTTTGGCGTACCTGTCATTGAGTTTGTGAAAAAGTTGCGTCAAACAAGAGCATCTATTTTCCCTGACCGGGATAGGCATTGTGAATTTCCTATTCCCTTGTATTTTTTTCATGATTTTACTATCCCTTTCAATCGGGATACGATGAATTCATTGGGTGAAACCGGCTCAATCGACCCAGGGGGAATATCGTCACAAAACTCTGGCGTGTCAAAATTCCCTGGTGTTTCTGTGAAAGTAATGAAATGTACTGCTTTTTAGACATAATCTAATGATATTATCTCTTGCTCGCTATTCTGCATTAGTACCTTTATTTGTATTTAATCAACGCTGTCTTACGTAAATAAAAATAGGAAAAGAAAAAACAACTATTTTTCGCGTCGAAACAATTCACACAATTAAAAAGAATATGGTACCCTAACCCTAATACCAACCATAATTCTAACCCAACCCTAGCGTCTCAAAGATTTCGGTTATTTCTATGAAATGTAAAGAAATATAATTCTTTTAATACTTAATCTAATGATATTATGGTACGAATGTAGAATAGCGCGCAAAAGATAATATCATTGGAATCTCTATTTACGCATAAATAATATTAGACGTTGGAAACTGCCGAAATAGCCTAATCCTAACTCAAACACCAACCCTGACGCTTTCCCTAACTCTAGCGTATCTAAGGTTTCTGGTATTTTCGTGAATGTAATGAATTGCAGTGCTTTTTATACGTAATCTAACGATATTATCTCTTGCGCGCTATAGTGCACCAGTACCCTTTATTTATATTTAATGTTGCTTAACGTAAATAAAAAAGGAGTGAAGAAAAATAATTGTATTTTCCGAGTTGAAGCTATTCAGATAATTTAAGAAAAAATGTCGGATTAACGGAGCACTAACCCTAATACTAATTCTAACCCTTACCCCAGCACTAACTCTAACGTCTCAAATGTTTATGGTATTTCTGTGAAATGCAATAAAATGTAATGCTTTTTACAAGTAATCTAATGATATAATCTCTTGCGTGCTATTCTGCATTAGTAACCTTTATTTATATTTAATCAATGTTGCTTTACGTAAATAAAAAAAAAGGGTAAAGAAAAATAATTGTATTTTCCGCGTCGAAACTATTCAGATAATTAAAAAGAAAATGTTGGTTTATTGGAGCGCGAATTTCGCCTGAACTTCTTTGTTGATCAGTTAATTTTTCCAAG
Organism: Doryteuthis pealeii; assembly: GCA_023376005.1. NCBI lineage: Eukaryota > Metazoa > Mollusca > Cephalopoda > Myopsida > Loliginidae > Doryteuthis > Doryteuthis pealeii. The sequence continues at coordinate 135,723,489 of CM042141.1, forward strand.
GATTAATTGAACAATAACCCCGAACAATTTTCAAAAATCGATAACTTCTAAAGAGATCGAACAAAGGGAGATTTTTCGATGAGCTGTTAGGATTATTCATCGATACAAGCGACCGAGCGATTGTATCGAACTTCATACAACTCGGACGACCTCGATTGACCTCAGCACAAACCCTCTGTTTTTTTTTTTCATCTTCTTCGTTTCTAAAAAGGTTGTTAATTTTTACTGAAGCCATTTAAAGTTGCAATGAACACATGATATTTTAACAGAACATCACGGATTATCATAAAAAGCAAAAATGTAAAAATATATTTTTATATCTATTCATTAATAAAGTGATTGTTTTGTTTGTTTTTTGAAGGGGGTTGTAACGATGTACTTATCGGATGTGTGTCTGACCTTCCCACCGAAGCGGACTAATAATGGTTATGTTTATTATAAAGAACAGCGGGAGGAGGAAGATAGAAATAGAAGACTGAAAGAAAGGAGGAAAGGAAGGAAGAATTAAACAAAGTCAAATGTGAAGAAAGAAATAAAGAACATGTGTGAAAGTAAGAAATACAAGAGTGAAGGAATGAAAGAAAAAGAGAGTAAAAAGATGCAAGAGTGATAGAAAGAAATGAAGAGTGAAATAAATGAAATGAGAGTGAAAGAAGAAATGAAATGAAGAGTGAAGAAAGAATGATGAAGAGTGAAAGAAAGAAAGAAAGAATAAGTAAATGAAATAAAGAAAGAAACAATTGAACAAATACAGAAAGAAAGAAAGAAAGAAAGAAGAAAGAAAGAAGAGTATGAAATAAAGAAGAAACAATTGAACAAATACAAGAAAAAGAAAAAAGAAAGAAAGAAAGAAGAATATGAAATAAAGAAAGAAACAATTGAACAAATACAAGAAGAAAGAAAGAAAAAGAAAGAAAGAAAGAAAGAAGAGTATGAAATAAAGAAAAGAAACAATTGAAACAATACAAGAAAAGAAAGAAAGAAAGAAAGAAAGAAAGAAAGAAAGAAGAAGAAAGAAAGGAAAGAAGAATATGAAATAAAGAAAGAAAACAATTGAACAAATCAAGAAAGAAAGAAAGAAAAAAGAAGAAAGAAAGAAGGAAAGAAAGAAAGAGAAGAAAGAATATGAAATAAAGAAAGAAACAGATTGAAACAAATACAAGAAAGAAAGAAAAGAAAGAAAGAAAGAAAGAAGAAGAATATGAAATAAAAAAGAAAGAATTGAACAAATACAAGAAAGAAGGAAAGAAGAAAGAAAGAAGAATATGAAATAAAGAAAGAAACAATTGAACAAAATAATGAAAGAAAGAAAGAAAGAAGAAGAAGAATATGAAAAAAAAGAAACAATTGAAGCAAATAAAGAAAGAAAGAAAGAAAAAAGAAAGAAAGAAAGAAAGAAGAATATGAAATAAAGAAGAAACAATTGAAAAATACAAGAAAGAAAGAGAAGAAAGAAAGAAAGAATATGAATAAAGAAAGAAACAATTGAACAAATACAAAGAAAGAAAGAAAGAAAGAGAAAGAAAGAAGAAAAGAGAGAGAAACAAAGTGAAAGCAGAAGAAAAAGAAATAAGAAAGAAACAATTGAACAAATACAAGAATGAAAGAAAGAAAGAAAGAACATTGAACAATACAAGAAAGAAAGAAAGAAAGAAGTTAAAGAAAGAAAGAAAGAAAGAATATGAAAGATAAGAAAAGAAACAATTGAACAAATACAAGAAAGAAAGAAAGAAAGAAAGAAAAGAAAGAAGAGTATGAAATAAAGAAAGAAACAATTGAAAAAATACAAGAAAGAAAGAAAGAAAGAAAGAAAGAAGAGTATGAAATAAAGAACGAAAGAATTAAACAAATGCAAGAAAGAATTAAACAAAGACAAGTGTGAAAGAAAGGAAGAAAGAAAGAAAAGTCTTAAAGTAAGAAAGGCAAGTGTGATTGGATACAGAAGATATATCTAGTAGATGCAAAATTAATGAGAAAAAAAGAGAAGAGTGAAATGCAAAAGAAAGGAAGATGAATAGATAAAGAAACAAACAAAAGAAAGAAATAAGAGAAACAAAGAAAGAAAGAAATATAACCAAAAATAGATAAGAACAAAATCAAAGAAAAGAAGAAAGACAAAAAGAAGCAAAGAAACAAAGAAGGAAAGACAACCAAATAAATGAAGAAAGAAAGAAACAAGAAGGAAAGAAAGAACGAAGAGAAGGAAAGAAAGGAAATATTGCTAAAAAATATCACCCACATCGCAAACGTTTTCGCGAAGTGGAATGGAAATTTAAAAGTTTAATGGCTTTTTACTGATTTTCTCTGTGTAATGGAAAACAATGATGCTAACTTTTCAGGTTTCTCTGGACCTCTCCATATTTGGTGATTGCAGATCGGTGGCTTCAGACGATACAGAAGGAGAGTCCTTAGCGCAGAAAAGACGTCTAGATTTTAAATATTTAATTTCAATGTTTAATTTCTTAAAGCAAAAACGATTGATCTCAAAATGTTATTTATTGGACATAAAGAAAGAAAGGATGAAAACACAGAAAGAAAAACATAAAGAAAGAAAAAGAGTTAGAGAGAGAGAGAGAGAGAGAGAGAGAGGAGAGAGAGAGAGAGAGAGAGAGAGAGAGAGCGAGAGAGAGAAGAGAGAGAAATATGAAAGGACGAAAAACAAAGGGAAAGATGGAGAGCTCAGATAGAATGAATGAAAGAAAGCAAGCACAGACAAAAAGAAAAAAGAAAGAAAGAGAGCACAGAGACAAAAGAAGAAAAGAAAGAAAGAAAGAAAGCACAGATACAAAGAAAGAAAGCACAGACAAAAAATAAAGAGAGCACAGAGACAAAGAGAGAGCAGAGACGAAGAGAGAATGAAAAAGCACAGAGACAAAGAAAGAAAGAAAGCACAGAGACAAAGAAGAGAGCACAGAGACAAAGGAGAAAGAAAGCACAGAGACAAAGAAAGAAGAAAGAAAGAAAGAAAGAAAGAAGAAAGAAAAGCACAGAGACAAAGAAAGAGAGCACAGAGACAGAGGAAGTAAGAAAGAAAGAGAGCCAAGAGACAAGGAGAAAGAAAGCACATAGACAAAGAAAGAAAGAAAGAAAGAAAGAAAGGAAGAACACAGAGACAAAGAAAGAAAGAAAGGAAAGGAAGAAAGCACAGAGACAAAAAGAAAGAAAGAAAGCAAAGAGACAGAAAAAAGAAAGAAAGAAAGAAAAGCACAGACAGAAAAAGAAAAGAAAGAAAGAAAGCAGAGAAGAAAAGAAAGAAAGAAACACAGAGAGAAAGAGAGAGAAGACAGAGAAGAAAGAAAGAAGAAGTAAGGCAAAGAGAATGAAGAAAGAAAGAAAGAAAGAAGGAAGAAAGAAGAAAGAAAGAAAGAAGAAAAGAAGGAAAAAGCACAGAGAACTAAAGAAAACGAGAAAAAAAGAAAAAGAAAAAAATAAAGCACAGAAAGAAAGAAAGAAGAAAGCACAGAGAGAAAGCAAGAGAAAGAGACAATAAAGAAATAAACCCCAAAGTATGAAAGAAAGAAAGAATGAAAGAAAGCAGAGAGAAAAAGAAAGAGAGAAACAAACAGAGAAATACGTAAGCAAAGAAGAACTCAGAAACAAAAAACAGAGAGAAACAAAGAGTGGGCTATTAAAAGAAAGATAAAATGATGTTATGAAAGGAAATCTTTCTAATTAAATGTAAATGTTTCGTAAATATATTTCGATTGAAGTAACAGTATTTTATATTTGTTAACCCTTTTGTATATGGTGTTAAGATTTTGGCCAAGAGGGAAATGTCAATACAAAATTACACACTAAATATCAGATACTGTTTAGTGTCATCCCATGACACGCCTTTTTTGGCGGGAAGGAGATACAATCATACAATTCTAATCTGACTGAACGGATGACATATTGAGGAAACACTTTAAACACGCAGATCATATATGATTATATGTTATGTCAGGTTATAACCTAAACTTAGATATGATAATTCATACACGTTTGAGTTTTCTTTTTTTTAAATCATGGCGTTGAAGCCTAAAATATATTTCCATTGCAATGGAGTTTTTGTTTAGCTTTTTAAAACAAAAGGTATGTCGTGTTTATACGGGAGCCTTATTTAAAGGGATTTTTTTAAAAGCGAGAAATAAGATAAATAGTGCTTTTCTCCAAACAATTTTCACTGATCTCTTTACATAATTTCTTTGGGATTGAAAAAGAACCGAAAATATAACTTATTATCGTTGATTACAAATTACCCGGAGAGTTAGGAAGTATATCCACCTGTCACTAGCATTTGACGAGGGATATTGGCGTCTGTGGTGGAGCGCCACAGATAGCATCAGCTCCTAAGTTTACCACATAGATCCAATATGTGCTATTAATGAGCTGAGTTGACGAGGACCAGTATCGAACTCAGAACATGGTGGTTTCTAGCCGGATGTGCCACCACCGAATGAGGTAAATCGGCCCATTGCAAAGAGCAATGACCGATAGGGACGTATGGAGAGAGAGAATCATGGGAATCAATACTGTCAGCAAGACTTGATTATATATATATATATATATATATATATATATATATATATATATATATATATATATATATATATATATGTATATATATGTATATATATATAATATATGTATATATATAAATATGTATATATAAATATATATATGTATGTATATATATATGTATATATAT
>CM042141.1:135733178-135745982 GCA_023376005.1 Doryteuthis pealeii
CATGATTGATGAAAGTGAGCTCATCGAAGACACATTTCCTTCTTTCCTAGAATATTGTCATAGCGGGAATATTGACTTAATCTATAGGCTGAATGTAAACTTTATAACATTTTTATGATAATTTCACACTGTCTTTCACTGGATCATCCTTATAATGTATTAGTGTATTCATAGATACACTAACACTGAATATTCGGTAAGGAAAGACAAACAACTAATTTACTTGAACACTGCACATATAAATGTTTAATATATACTTGTGACAACAAAATAACATAATACAAATTTCTCAAACTGGTTAATTATTCATAATGGAAAAACAAAAAAAATAAGAAAGGGAAACAAAATAGGAAAAAAAAATGCAAAAACAAAAAAAGGGTAAAGAAAATGTACAGAAAATGGTTAAAATACTTACTGTGTATTCACTGGTTTTCAGGTTGAGTTTGTAATAAATGGTGAAAAAGTTGGATACTATTGTCTCTATTCTGTTTCATACAGACAAAAATTGCACATAAGTTTCCATAAACAAAATGTAATGAAAAGACACATTTTCTTCTTTCCTAGAAAACTTTGATAGCGGAAAAGAATGAATATTGACTTAATGTATTGTAAACTTCTATCTAAAAGTATAATAATCTTGATTTAACTTTTTCTCACTTTTTTCTTTCTTTCCTTCATTTCATCCTTTCATTATGTTCGATTCAAACATATTAGCGTTATCGCTTCCGTAAGCTCACCCGTTCTCTCTATATTTCCCTAATCTATTTCTTTATTTCTGTCTTATTATATTTCTTATGTGGCCTGTCCGTTTTCTTCCATTTCATTCTTTATAATAAGAATGGAATGGTCTATTATTTACCTAAGGTCACGACACTTATAAGAAATCAAAATTCGAAGGATGATCAACACCAGGTAATCAGGATTTACATTTTGGCCTTTCAACTTGGGCGGTCTCAATTTTAAGAAGTTAGTGTTACGATATATTAAATATATTTTATATATTGGTACTTGTGTTCCTTTATAATACATAAAGGAACACAAGTACCAATATATAAAATATATTTGTGGTGCCTATGTCTATCAATATACCTTTCCAGAGATGCAATTCAAGACTAAGCCCTGTACCAGGATCAAATAAATTTTTTAGGGTATATTTCTATGAAGAATGCAGTGGTGTTATTTATATTTATCTTTACATTTATTTAGGGTCAGTGAGGTCAAAAATATCACAAGTGGTATGAGAAAATATGTAGAAATAGACTAACTGGAATAACTACAATAAATTTGCAATTTTGATGAACATCCTTGTCAAGCATTCTCTTCCTTAGGACGACTTGAATCAATTATAAAACTGTAGATACTCTGTCATTTCCTTTTAAAAATAGTATCATTGCGTAATTGGTAAAAAAACATCATTGGAAAAAAATACAGCTAACCATCCCTCACAATTTACCGCTTTGCATAAAATAACCCCGATAGGATGACGTGCAATTAAAACCAGAAAAGCTATGATATAAGTTCTTCTTCACATATTCAGGTGCAATAATACGTATGTACGGTTTAGCTCAGTCGGTAGAGCGTCCAACTAGGAACCACAAGGTTTCTGGTTTGATAACGGCCCTCGCAAACTCAACGTATGAGTATCACAGGCATCTGTGCGGTAACCTGAAGAGCTGATGGTAGGTGTGGTGCCCCATCTCAGAGGCAAAAAAAATATTTTTGGTATAGCGCTAGTGAAAAGCGGATAGAATCCCTCGCTATCAGGCTGATACCGACTTTAGGCCACCCCGACGACTTTTTTTTTATTTATTTATGTAGGTGCGCGTATGTCTATATGATCATTTATGAATATAGGCGTAGTGTCAAAAATTATATGTTATTCTTTAAAAGAAGGCAAAATATTTTATTTTCAGAATTTTTAACCATAAATATAAACTCAGCATTGTTTGCAATGGGTTTATAGCAAAATTTACTATAATCTAATAAAAAAAAATTGTTTTGTAGCTATTTAAAATGGTGACATAAAAAACCGAGTGCTCGTGGCCTAGTGCAAAGGGGAGAATATATAACACCTGGTGGTGTTTTTAATTTCAATTCATATTAGTTAAGTACTGAGTTTAATCATCAACAGGTTACCTATAATCGTGACCTTGTTCGCATAGTTTAATGGTTAGTCAGCCGACCATTGTTAGTGCTAAGTCAGACGTCTGGCATTTTGTTAAACTAAACTAAGCTTGATAAATTATTACTTAGCATTCACTTCTTTCGCGGACGCTTAATCATAAAAGATTGCAAAGTACGGTCCCTTGTCAATAACAGTCACTTAAGAAGCGGATTTTTTTCCGGTATTTTTTTTTTCATGTTTTAACCAGATAATCCTGGGACATGTCGTTCTCATCGATTCAATATATATATATATATATATATATATATATATATATATATTATATATATATATATATAATAATGAGTCAGATAAACCTACTAAACATTTCGCTTAGTGCTTTTCAGGGCTAAGATCCGACTAGTCGGATCTTAGCCGTGAAGAGCACTAAGCGAAACGTTTAGTAGGTTTATCTGACTCATTAGGTTTATCTTTATTATTTGCTCTACTTAGGTATTGAGTACTTTTTACTTATTAGCTTTAGTTTCCTGGCGATTTTGTATGAATATATATATATATATATATATATAATATATATATATATATATATATATATATATATATATATATATATAAATTGTTCTTTCTTTTGGCCAAATATCGTACCAATAGATTATTTTTGGTTGGTACAATTATCTTGGTCTTTTTTTTTTTTTCAAAATTTTTTTTTTCTCCCCGGTGATGTTTGGTAGTATATTTTTACAATCAAATTATTTGCTGTTTTTTTTTTCTCACCGCGAGGATTTACCAACAAATTTGGTATATTAAATATATATGTATATATATATGAGAGTGTGGATTCCAATATCTCTATCCCCTCACGGGTCCATAGCGGCCATCGCTACTTCCAAGTCTTCTGGTCGGCATCCAGTGTACGCACTGATCCGATTGATTTATACATATATTTCTTCGGAAATATGTGTGTAAGAATTTGTTTTTTGTGTGAAAAAATCTGGGTTCACTGATATGATAAAGCGGAAATTCTTCCAAAGTGTAGCCGTTCCTGCACTACTGTACGGCTGCCATACTTATTTGCAATGTGCTGGTTCCAAAATGTTCTTTAAGATAGAACACAGTATCCTCTCTATATTTTTTACGGACAATTCATTAGAGTTTAAGTAGTGCTGACGAACAATAGCACTGACACGGTTACAGCTTGGAAGAATTCCCTTTTTATCTCATGATAGCATATATTATACACACACACACACACACACACACACACATTTATATATATATATATATATATATATATATATATATATGACAGTACGCAAACAGTCTGTTTGATATGGCGATAGCCGACAATTTTGGGGAGAATACGTGCTTAATTGAAGTCATACCTAATTTGAAAATTAATTAGTTGATAATTAATGAATTAGGTGAATATATATATTCAAATGTAAGGCGTAAACAAATCGAGAAAAATTCAATGTACATACAGAGATTGACTTTTTCTCGATTTGTTTACGCCTTACATTTGAACAGATATAATCGCCTAATTAATTAATTGTCAACTAATTAATTTTCAAATTAGGTATGACTTCAATTAAGCACATATTCTCCCATATATATATATATATATATATATATATATATATATATATATATATAATCAATAATAATGATATTATGGATATTATGAACTCGTAACTATAAGTTTCATGCTTACGCAATTTTCAGATGAGTCAAATGGTTGAGATTTTAAAAACCAGTAGTTTTGTAGCGTTTATATAAACTTGAAGCGTGTTCACGCGATGGAATGTTATAATGCTAAAGTTTTGTTTTTTTTAAACTTTAGCATTATAACATTCCATCGCGTGAACACGCTTCACGTTTATATAAACGCTAAAAAAAACACTGGTTTTTAAATCTCAACCGTTTGAGTCATCTGAAGATTGCGTAAGTATGAAACTTATAATTATGAGTTTATAATATCCATGATATCATTATTATTGATTTTAAATCTGCTCTGCTTTATTAGCATTGAGCATCTTTTTATGCCAATACTTTTCTCATTTATTCTTTATTCATTATATATACTAGCAAATATATGCACCCTCCGGGTGCAAGTATTTAAGTTTTAATGTAATAAAATAGTGTATTAAATTAGAAAGGCTAATGAAACTAAATAAGAATACAGATAAAAAGATTTGAAAAAGAGGGAGTATAATAAAAGATTTGAAACAGAGGGAGTATAATAAAAAATGGAACAACTGAAACTTACTCTTCCATCACTCTCGTCTTTCATTGTTATTTTTTCTAATTTAAGTATTTAGGCATAAGAGGAAGTAAAGAATAAAATGACAGTTATTTTATCTTGTTAATGGATTTCATTTAAGATTCATTGAAGAGATTTTTGCTTATATTCATTAGAATAAAACCAAACAGTTAGAAATCAATAATACTAAGCACATATTTATTAAATTCGATTTTTTAATATTAATATGCAAATTAGCCTTCTCGTTCACACTGGAAACCGCTATTTTGTTGTATATATAAATATAATTGCATGTTGTTAGTATGTAGATATGGTTAACAGTATTAATAATGTAAGACAATTTTATTAATAATTGAGTTTTAGATAAAAATAAAATCATGGAGAATGTGATGTCAATAACTAAGGGAATTGTGACTTGAGTAGGAATATAGTTTCGGTTACAGACAGAAAAACACACAATCTCCATTATAATAAGATATATATATATATATATATATATATATATATATATATTATATATATATATATATATATATGTGTGTGTGTGTGTGTGTGTGTGTGTGTATATATAACGATCAGGCAGATCTGACAGCATGGATATCCATGACTGTCCCTCTAAACGGCCCTATACATCATTGTCCCTGGGAGGTCCGCATATCTTCCAAAGTCCACACAAAGTTGATTGTTGTATCTTTTTGCCGATAGGTCTATACTGTGGTGTCCATATGTTTGAATTCGTCTTTGCTTCATCAGCAGTGATCGGCATGTCATGTTCGTCTTACTCGGATAGTTTGTGAGACAATAACCACTACCTTATATATATATATGGTTTTATGGGGTCCACATTAGCTTCTTTGTCGGAATATCTGGTGATTTCTCTCTCTCTCTCTTCTCTCTCCCCCTCTCTCTATCTCTCTCTCTCTCTCTCTCCATATATATATATATATATATATATATATAATATATATATATATTGATTAAAGAAATGGATACAATAGAAACCTACTCTAGTTTCACCATAAGGATCTTCAGGGATAAATCCACTGAATTAATCGAGGCATCGATTAATTGCAGCCGATTACACGTGTGTTATTGAATAAGATGTAACGTAACATCTTATTCAATGAACACACGTGTAATAGGCTGCAATTAATCGATACCTCGATTAATTCAGTGAATTTAACCCTGAAGATCCTTATGGTGAAACTAGAGTAGGTTTCTATTGTATCCATTTCTTTAATAAATTTGCTCTACTTTGTATTGAGCACTTTGTATTTGTTTTATCGCTGATTAAACCCCTGGATTTTGTGCACCTCCAACGATCGTGCCCATATTCACCGGTTAGACACCTTTTATCTATCTATCTATCTATCTATCTATCTATCTCTCTCTCTCTCTCTCTCTCTCTCTCTCTATATATATATATATATATATAATATATATATATATATATATATATTTCTAAACCCTACCGGTGTGGGAAAACCCCAGGTAATTCATTTTTTCAAAATAAAAAATTTCAAACAAAAATTTAAGAAAAGAAAAAACTGTCACTTCCGTACTTTCTGAAAATAATCAGTATTGTATGTATTGGCCAAAAGAAGAAGAAAAAAACACCGGAGGAGTTTTCTAAGTTTTATATGTAGAAAGTGCTCAATACATCAATTAGAGCATTATTATAAGGACCTACATGAGTCAGACACTATCTACCTAGGTTTTACCCGAATGGTTCTTCAGGATAATTCTGACTGAAGGAGGTTGTCACAAATATATATGAGGGAAACATTTTCAGTTGTTTTAAAAGCATGAAAAGAACGAAAATCAGAAATGAAATGGTTAAAATTGTGTTGTTAATCTTATTTATTTACTAATATTTCGCGGGTCATCCTTTGTTTCTCAAAGGTTAAAGATAGATTGACTGCCCCTTCTCTTGTCTGTACTGTTTGGGTCATGTGGTGTTCTGCCTGGCCACATTTTGCGCGTGTGTCCGTGTGTGTTTAGCAAAGTAGCAAACTTTTAGAATATCATGTAAAAGCTGGAAACATTTTTTAATAATACTATTTAAAAAAAAAAAACAGTTTTATTGAATAAATATTTTAATTGCTCGTAATTATATATTTATTAAAATAATCGTGTTAACTAATAGTTGTTTTTTTTAATTATGATTTGAATTAAGTGACCTCATACCAAAAGAATTGGAACAGTATGTGTCATGTAGCTAAAAACAGAATGTGTGTTATGTTGCCAAAGAAAAGAAAAAAAAGTATATTTCTAAATTAAATCCCAAAGAAAATGAATTAACATTAGAGCTTGAAATTAAACGTTATTTTCAAGTGGATATTTTTCTCTGAATAATAAAACACGTTTCAAAATAGAAAATACACTGTTGTCAAACATTAGGTACCAGATATATATGCCAAAAATAGGGGTTCCCTTAATGAAAAATGTGGACATTGTGAAAACTACCTGGTAAATATTACTTAAGCATAACATTTATTATATACGCAAGTAGACGTGTAATGGGCATCACCTGGAGGGACAGGATCACTAACACAGCAGTCCTAGAGAGAGCTCAACTTCCCAGCCTGTACTCTCTACTGAGACAACGTCGTCTCCGATGGTTGGGTCATGTACGTCGGATGGATGATGGACGAATCCCGAAAGACATCCTATATGGAGAGCTAACATCTGGTAAAATACAGATTGGTCGCCCCCTGCTGCGATTCAAGGATGTCTGCAAAAATGATCTCAGGTGCTTTGGCATTGTCCCTTCCAGCTGGGAAAATTTGGCTCAAGACCGCCCTTGGTGGCGGCAGAATCTCCATAGAGGACTGTACATGTCAGAAGTCACCCTGATACAACATCATGAAGCCAAGAGGTCCATAAGAAAGCAACGGCAACAAAGCATCGGAACATCATCATCTACAGGGACAACCTACAAATGCAAAATCTGTGGTCGAGAATGTTTCTCAAACATAGGACTTCATAGTCACAGGAGGCGCTGCAACTTCAGGGGCACACAAAAACTTTTATCATAGTCTTTCGAGACTGAATTGGCAATGAATGAGATAATAAGTAATTAATTTATACATCTAGATGATAAATAAAAAATTTAAATTAAACTATTTCAATTCTTTTAAAATGTATGTCACGATGTAATTATTTCTATTATCTTTAACTTTTAAATTAACTAATCAAGTCATTTTGTAAGTTAATACATATATACAGCTCATTCAACTGTGTGATATGAATATCTAATAGATTGCAATGGAGTTATCAGAATAATACATGATTAGAATAATTTTATTCTGCCTTCTAGCACATATAAAATGGTTGGAGCTTGCCATAAGGGCAATACGGTTGAAACAATCATATATGTGCCAGGACTTGACGTGACCAGCCTATTGATCGGAGGAAGCCTCTCCGACCGTTCATCTAGCCCTCTGCTATGGGTCCCATCTATGTTTAATAGAAAATGCGTTTATTAAAAAAATTGAGTAAACCAAACCAAACGTCGTTTTTATTGTTTTATTTTTTGCGGGGATGTACGCTATATATATATATATATATTATATATATATATATATATATATATATATATAAATTGTTTTTTCTTTTGGCCAAATATTGTACCAATATTTTTTGTGGGGTTAGTACGATTATCTTGGTCTTTTCTTTTTTTCCAATTTTTTTTTACTCCCCGGTTGATGTTTGGTAGTATATTTTTACAATCAAACTATTTGCTGTTTTTTTTTTCACCGCGAGGATTTACCAACAAGTTTGGTATATATATATATATATATATATATATATATATATATATATTAACTCTCATCATTTCGTGTTGAGAGTGTGGATTCCAATGTCTCTATCCCCTCACGGGTCCATAGCGGCCATCGCTACTTCCAAGTCTTCTGGTCGGCATCCAGTGTACACACAGATCCGATTGATTTATACATATATTTCTTCAGAAATGTGTGTGTGAGAATTTGTTTTTTGTGTGAAGGAATCTGGGTTCACTGATATGATAAAGCGGAAATTCTTCCACAGTGTAGCCGTTCCCGTACTACTGTATGGCTGCAATACTTATTTGCAATATGCTTCGTTTTTATTGTTTTATGTTTTGCGGGGATGAACGCTACATGTTCTTCAGCATAGAGACATTTGTCAGTAACGCAAAACTACGTCAGGTTATCTCACTGATTCCTGGTCTCTGTCACAGCACTGTTTTCTGAAAAGTTTATCTTTTGATCAGTAGACCATCTAGGGGAAAGTTAGGTATTTAATGTTTAATGCCGTAAGAGCGTTGAGAGTTTTCTTTGCTATCAAATGTCTTTTAAGCGTTTAATATTTATAAGACTTTTATCTCTTGACAACCTACGCATATTCAATGAATCTTTTGTGCTAATCGTTTATTATTCTATTTGATTGCTTCGACTATAGCGCACTGTGACCCTCTTCAGGTGTATGACACGTCAGCTTTCCAATAAGAAATGACCTTTTCCGAGAATCAACAACGAAATGGAATTTCATTGTAGTATACGATGTTTAAGACATCCGTGTCAGGTCCAATAAAAATATGAAGGAATATATGTATGTATGTGCGCGTGAGAATGTGTGCTTAACAATCACACACATACACCCACACACATAACCCTCAAATACACTCATACATGCACACACACACACACACAAGGTGTTTCGTAAAAATAGAGATTAAAGGTGTATTTGCCAAGATAGAAATGCATCATTAAATGAAACTTTTTTTTTAAATACAAGGTGTCATAAAAGTTTGAAGCTGTATTTATCAAAACAGAAATGAACAATGTGTCTCATCTGCAATAACTTATATCTATCTATCTATCTATCTATCTATCTATCTATATATATATATATATATATATATATAATATATATATAATATATATATATATATGAGGTTGATAGAAGGATGGTGAACAAGAAATGAAAACTCAAAACAAATCAGTGATTTGTTTTGAGTTTTTCATTTCTTGTTCACCATCCTTCTACCTACCTCATATAATCGAACATAATGAAAAGTTGAAAAGAAGGAAAGAAAAAGAGAAAAAAAGAGTGAGAGAGACAGAGACAGTTTAATCGAAATTATTATACTTTTTTAGATATTGAACTATTTTACAATAGGTCTTAAGTAAATATATTAACTGTTGTAATAATTAAATTATCATACTGTGGTATATCCACAGGTCATGCTAGTACTATATATAATGACAGTGATCAATAATTAGTTTAAAGACACGTCGAGTGGTCAATAATGTGTCGTTGTTATTTGAGTTAACGTGATCCAGCTTATTAGAAATGGCAATCAGATGCGTGGCTGGAAATATTTTGCTGGACTCCGAAGATAACTATTTCGATTAGGGAATGCAATGGTAGGAATATGAGGCACAAGCCCCAAAACAAAGTTTTTAGAGATGTCATCAAAAACAAAACTCTTGATATAAATGTTCAGGCTGGGGTCAATAAATAAAAATATGAAGGAAGAATATGTATGGTAATGTTATGTATGTAGGGTGCGCGTGAGAGTGTGTGGCTTAGCAATCACAACACACAACATACACACACAAAAGCGTGCACACCATCCCTCAATAACTCATGACATTGCAAGAACAACAACAGAAAATAGTTTAAGTGTATTTACCCAATGATAGAATGAATCATGAATGAACATTTTTTTTTTTAATAAACGTTCAGCCTAGAGATGGCGCATTAGAATCGTCGGCTGGGGCAGGACTTTGCTGGACTCTCCGAAGATCTAATTCGTAGTGAACTGCAATGTGGACATCACGACAAGCCCCCCCAAAAAAAAAAAAAGTTTCCGAAGATGTCATCAACAAACAAACACTTTGATATAAATGTTCAGGAATGAGAGAGAATTAGCGACAATCGGGTGGTTTGGAGGAGAATTGTTCCTGGTGGCTTGTAAGGTGTTTAAGAGAAGGCATAATTTGGTGGGAATTGCATCATAAGGTGACCTCATCTTTTGATCATGAAATCTCAGTGAAGAGGTAAACACAACAGACAGTATTAGTATCTCACATATTAATAATAGAAAAGAAATGGCGGCCTTTTCTTTATTAATTGATTATTGGTTCTCTTTAGTATGTTTATGAAATAACTTTATAAGAGAAGATCATAAGAGTGTTAAATTTTAATGCGTTAAAAGAGGCGTTTTCGGTTGACTTGTATCGGTATTTCTTTTTTAAACGTTTAATATTCATCAAGACGTTTATCGTCTTTTGAGTACTTGGTAAGTGACGTTGTACAGCGATACAATATCAAATGAAACTTTTTTATGTTAACGTTTCATTTTGTTGGTCATTCGATCTTTTGACTTGATAACCTCTTCAAACCGGTTAATGGCTTTCTAATTTTCGATAGGGAATGTGAGTTAAGTTTGATTGTTGCCTCTCATGGGCTATCTAATACGAAATCTTTTTTTGTAGATTGATTTTTAAGCAATATTTGTAGGGTAAATATGAGTTGGTTTTATAAAAACTGCAAAGAATGTGCTGCGACCTTGACAAATCGTAAAAACAACACACCCACAAGGAGCTCTATATGACAGTTTCCCCCTATCAACAAGCATAATGAGTGAGAGCACACGCATGCTGGCACACTGTTAGAGAAGGGGTAAGAAATCATAGTGACGTCGCTCTCCGAACAGCAATGGGCAAGCAGTGGGGTCGTCAGCTGGGACAGATTCATTGTCCAGGCATCGCCGCTTTGTGCAGGTTTTTATGCTGCGGCAGAGGACAAATGAATGATAGGGAGAGTAGGGCGAAATTGTCATGGATATCGGCTAAAGATTGAACACATGATAAATGATGAGATGAATGTTATATATGTGACTAATTCAGTCGATGGTCGGCAAGCAGACTTGTCTTAATTTAGCAAACTGCACGCGGGACATTCTTTGTGTGTGGGTGTGGTGTGTGTGTGTGGTGTGTGTGTGTGTGTGGTAAGAGCACTTTCGTTTACCGTACCAAAGGACTCTAGTAATTGAGTTTTCTGCAAATAAAACATGTTTTTAACTGCAAACAGTTTAGTTCTAGGAAATGGCAATGGCAGGTATTTGGTTGATTAACAAACAATGTTTAGTTTTTAAATAGAAAATAAATGACTCAAGTCAGTGAGGAAGCCTGACGAGCGTAAGAAGATCGACAGATTGAGTGGATTTAATCGAAGGGACTTAATGCGAATGTTACTAAGTTTAATATGGCATCTTTATTGAGAACGTGATATATCTAAACCAACTTCGTCGTATTTGGTGTGTGTGCTGGCTGTGTGACAATTAGACTTAACGAAGCGCCTGGAGAATAAGGTGATGGTAGTTGCAAGAATGCTGCTAGCGTGGAAACAAATACAAACAGGAAGCCTGTACGGTCAGTTGATTCCCTATTCACAAACCCTCCGAATAGAGAAGAAGAAGCAGTTGGACCTGCTGGAGAAGCAAGGACCGAACTTAAGCGACATTCTCCTGTGGAATCAGACAATGGACTGCATTATGGGTTGCTTATCATAAGGACCTAATTGCTCATGTGCGCGGATTGGAGCTGCGCAAGGAATGCGGAAATGGATGATGAGAACGGGGCAAGAGAATGTATGGATATCACTAATTCTGCGACAAATATGATGATAAGATGACCAGTAAAATAAGTGGGTCCTATTAAAGAATTTATAGACAGGTCAATTGATTTGAAATTAACTCTAGATACTGCCATCTCATCCATCATCGTCATGACAATTTTACAGTTCTATCTCTTGCCTTTAGGGGGAGGGGTCCCTCTCTGGCCGCAGCATCCAGTATCAGAGACCGTATGGTGGAGCAGCCACATGCTGTACTGGCGCGGGCCAAATGTGTGGGTCCAATAAGGAGAGAACGCACTTATGAATACGTTTTGGGTGTCCAGCTTAATCTTTTGTTGGGGGTGGTTTGTGTATATGGGGGAGCGTCGTGATTCTATCAAAAAACAGCGGGGGGCTTTTAAGGAAGTTTAAATAATTGGCGTTATATGGACTCTTGTTCCCATTCTTCATTTATTTGTATAACGTTTCCGGTCCAATAATCCAGCTCAATCGGACGACCTCGCTTCAGGTATTTTTGTTCGGACTCGTCGGGGAACGCCTTCCTGGTGCTCGGGACTTCTTGTCGGTATCGGTGCTGAGCACATATGGAACTTTGAACCTAACCGTTTATTTATTTCCACAGCGGGGTTTTCTGTTCTCCAATCTTCCTTCCGCAACATACTTGGGGTAGGGAGTGTGTTTGATTATTTTTCTAACTTGCTTTTCTTAGGTTTGAACATCTGGATCCAGTAATCACTTAGACTGTCTATAAACTAATACTTATCCTAGGCCATGTGCGCCAAGGAAGGTT
>CM042141.1:135746082-135761082 GCA_023376005.1 Doryteuthis pealeii
ACCAAAGCGAGAGATAAATCATGGAGATTGTGGTGTAAATAACTAAGGGAATTGTGACTTGTATAGTAATATAGTTTCGGTTACAGACAGACAAACACACAATCTCCATTATAATATATATATATATATATATATATATATATATATATATATATATATATAACTGAGATGTATAAGTATGTCTGGTACATTGAATTATGATGTGTGGAAGATAATGTAAAGTAATATTTCTAAAAGGATTGTGTGTGCTTTTTTTAAAAGGACCGTAGCTCATTTATCTCTCGAGCACAAACGGAAGTAAATACAGCATTCATCTAGTAACACATTTAGCACACCTCTTATTGTAATAGTAACGAGGCATGTTCGTAGATCACTTTCTATTCACTAAATGTTCCCTAAGTGCTCCATATATCTCGATTTGTGTTTGAATGATTAAGTGTTATGATATTTATAATTCATTATACTCATGCAATTAGAATATTAAGATCTGTTCAGGAAGAAATCTAAGTAGAACTTAATAAAATCACTTAAGTTCAACGGAGGAAAACGAATATATAAGTAAAGATGTGTACGTGTGTGCGTGCGGGTGCAAGTGTGTGTCTGCGTGTGCGTGCGTGCAAGCGGGCCTATCTTATGTTTTGTAAAGATCTTTCAAAGCTGTAATTCATATGTGCCAATTGCTAACTGATAAATATTAGTCATATTTGAATATGAAGCAGTTTTATCATATTTAACACATCAAATCGATTGGTAAAGATTTGGGATACACACACACACACACACACACACACACACACACACACATATATATATATATATATATATATATATATGAGTGTGAGTGTGTGTGTGCGTGGAATATGTTTATATCCAACATTGGTTGTAAACTGAGTGATGAACGCCAACACACGCGTAGACACACACACACACACACACACACATATATATATATATATATATATATATATATATATATGTAGTATATTAGGAAAAATGAAAAAAAAAACGCAGGTTTAATGGGTTAAGTGGTGAGTTTATTGGCCGACGCTGCAATGTTTCGATCTATTAATTAGATCATCTTCGGGGCATTTGTTGGTATATGGAAGGTAATAAGAATAACCATAAAAGCAAGTGGTAGTCCTTGTTATTCAGTCTGCTTAAACATTTTTTGAGGTTTGAAAAACAGAGGTTTTTTAAACAGACTGAATAACAAGGACTACCACTCGCTTTTCTCGTTATTCTGTGATAAAGAATTCTTATTACCTTCCATATACCAACAAATGCCCTGAAGATGATCTAATTAATAGATCGAAACACTGTAGCGTCGGCCAATAAACTCACCACTTAACCCATTTAAACCTGTGTTTTTTTCATTTTTCTTAATATACTACATACCGTCGGATTTATTTCCTTTCTTCACACACACACACACACACACTATATTATATATATATTATATATATATATATATATTATATATATATATATATATATATGTGTGTGTGTGTGTGTGGTTGGCACTGTTACACTTGCAAACATTAACAACAAAAATTCACACTTGAACACGTAACCAAACAATTGACACGCGGATATAGTTAAATAAGCGCAAAATACATTTTACCATATTTTTACCATTTTCAATAAAAAAAATTCACTGACTGACGATTACTCCACTTAAACAGTTTAGCTTGGATAGCATGAAATAAATGGTAGCTGACTTGTTTCCATACAAATAAATATATAATAAAATAGAAATATATATATATATATATATATATATATATATATATATATATATGTGTGTGTGTGTGTGTGTGTGTGTTAGAAAATAGAAGATCATAATATATTCCAAAAAGATGAATTATTATAAATGTCCACCAGACAACGTTTCCGTATTTAAAAAAAAACAAACTGAAGAATAATCAAAGTTCCAATTACCATCGAATTGGGAAGACATGGCAACAAACGATTGTAACCCAATACAAACTCGAATAGTCGCAAAGTGTACTGCAGAATGACAGGATATTTATAAGACTCCAAAATGTCATTCAACTCAAGCAGTCAAGCAGCCAATCAGAACTCAAGGAATGGAATCACTCAAATCACCCAAATTCATGAACGGATCATTCTTGATTTCTATATATACCAACTGTCTTGGACACTGCTTCATTATGTACTCAGCTACCTGCTGTTATTCAAACAAACAGTAGACAAACTGACCTCAATAAAAACCTTCATTTTAGATTTAATTTGTTTCGTGTAGTGTCGTAGATTTGACACCTCAACAAAATATTGGCTTAAATCTTACTATAAGCCTTGATTACTATGGTTTAATGATAATAATTTCCGACAAGTTATATTCTTCTTATCTTATATTCATGACATCCTATAAAACACTCCAAAGTTTCACCGTTTCTTCTGAAATAAAACTAATGCTATGCTGACACGGCCACGGCTCTTTCTTTGTACAAAACGAACCATTCTCCCATTTTTAGGAAGTCATCTACCCTTACCTCATATAACCTCTTCCCTCTTGAGTCATGATAAAGATTTTTAAAAAAAGAAACGTTATAACTGTTGCATGAAGGTATTTTTCTGTCCCTAGATATGAGTAAATAGTAGAGCAAGCTAGAATATTTAGCTTTCTTGAAATTCTAGTCGCCATTTAAGATGTTTTGATAAATCCAGTGGTAGAAAAGAGTGTTGTTGCAGTAAATACACCCTGAAACAAAAAGTTTGATTGTTGCAGATTAACTATTGTTTCAATTCTTTTGGCGCGAAAAAAATTAAAAATGACAAAGGAATTGAGAAACAAAGGATGTTCCAGACAGACGTCTGGATAGAAGAAAGAAGAAAAGTGATAAACATCTAAGGCTTGCTGCTTGACCGGGTCAAACAAACTTTCCGGAAAAATAACAAAAGAAGGATATCAAAAGACTTCCTATTGAATGTGTAAAAAATCTAGGATTGCAAGTCACGTCCTACAGTTCCGGTGTAATTTGAATAGACCAGCGCATGCTGGGTAAAAAATTGAAAAAGTGACGGTTAGACCGAGAGTTCAGCAGTTGAGATTTGGTAGCCGCCGAGTTCAGTCGCTGCGGTCGACTCTCCGAAGAAGAGATTTGTTATAACTACGGTACGTTTCACCACTCATTCAAGCAGGCACTATCACCACTCGCACCCCCTTTTCATCCACGCCAACCGAGGAAAGAAAATAAAGGTCCAGCTTTCTTTTGTGAACATGTGTTGGTTTTTAATCCAGTGTACTACACACCAGCGCAGTCAATTGATACAGTATATAACAAATACAGTTAGCGGAACATTGATAATGTGTTTGATTCTCACTGTGTGCTCGATACTTCTGATATTGTGCCAGATGCTAAGTTCAGTAAATAAGTACTGATGTACATACAAGCAAGTACTCACATATCAGCATAAGTACACATACAGTATCCTTATATATAAGATATTATCTAACATATAAGTACACATACAGTATTCTTAAATTTTTTTTCATTTTTATAAAAATTTAATTTTCTTCTAAAGTCAAGATACTAAGATTTCAGTATTTCTAATGGAATAGAATACAATTACAATTGTTATTATTCATTACCAACCTCTACAGAATTGAAACTCTTTAACCGAAAATATCAACATGTAGCAGTCCAAAATTAAGTAGATACAATTGATACAGTATATAACATAACGTTGACATCCCCATCGACATTAGATTAATCTCTTTGGAACATTTCGTGTGCTTTTACTATTTCTTTTATTTAGGTCAGTAGCCCAATAGTAGAAAAAAACATTTGTTTTACATAATCAATATCTATTTTCACACATGATTTATTTCCCTTTTGTGTCAATGCACTAAATAAACATATGAATATTAATCCTTTATTAAAATCTCAATTCCCTCATTCTCTCTCCCACTCTTCCCCCCTCTCTCTCTCCCTTCATACGCACCTATCTTTCTCTCTCTCTCTAAATTAATATATACATCAAAATGTATGTGTGTGTATAATGCTAGTGTATTCGTGTGTGCTGATATTTCTGTGATTCGTTGCTAGTGAAAACCAAATATATGAGGTTTCTAATCATATCCTCAAAATATTTGCATGCGATGAGTTCCTTAAATCAGTGTTTATACACACACACACACACACACACCACACACACACACACACAGACACACATATATATATATATATATGTGTGTAGAACGTTTGTACAAAAACAAGATGTTAAAAGTTTTGCTGACAGAAATCTGTTTCGACCACATGAAGCGGTATTTGTCAAAGCAACATTGTAAACAGAAAGACGAAATAAATATATTATTAATCACGAGACCCAGAACGCTCTTGATCAGTACCGGATTCATATTCATTTTACCTTTCATATATGTGTGTGTGTGGGGGGGAAGGGTGTGCTTGTTTTTTAGTTGTTCTGACTGATGGAAAATCGGTCGAATTTCACTCCCGGCATGAGACAAAATGCCTTCAAAATCTTGTCGCACTAAAGAGATGTGATAGGTCAAAAACGTACTGTCTATGGAGGAACTATAGACACACACACACACACACACCACACACACACACATACATACATATATATATATATATATAATATATATACACACACAAGGTGTGTCAAAAAATTATTGCTTTTTCGTACTTTTTGACATAACTTTTATTTTTTTTAAATAAAGTAAAGATCCATTCATTAATGTTTTTCAGAATACAAGGTGTCCAACAACTACCAAGTTTAAAGATGAATTTAATGTTAATTTTTTTCAGAATAAAGGTGTGTCAAAAAGTACTAAAATCTCAATACTTTTCAGACACCCCTTGTACACACGCGCAACACACACATTTATATATATATATATATATATATATATATATATATAATATATATATATATATTAAAATAAGTGTATTTTGGCAGCATTTTTTCTTTTATACAAGTTTTGTTGAACTGTACAGACAATTCTGTCGAGGACAAGTTTTTGGTTGATCCTTTCTAATTTTCGCGCCATCTTTTTTGGTGTCGGGGTGTAACTGGTGTAACAGTCCACCAAAGGTTTCAAAACGAGCGCTTTCGGTAATACAGTTTGCCATCATCAGGTAGGAAACGATGGTATGGTTGGTGGACTGTTACACAGTTACACCCAGACACCAAAAAGATGGCCCGAAAATTAGAAAGGATCAACAAAAAACTTGTCCGACAAGAATTGTCTTGTAACAGTACAATAAAACTTGTATATATATATATATTATATATATATATTATATATATATATATATATATATATATAATATAAATGTGCACATGTTTGCTGCTATTTTTGTGTATGACAGTGCATGTGTAAAAATATACATTCGGAATAGTTAACAGGACTGATGAAGACAAAGAAAATCTGTAGAAAAGTCAGGAGTGAACAAAGACCAATTAAGCAAAAGCATCACAATATGCAGGTCAGAATACCATTTCCTGTAATCGTACTTGGTACTTTGTTTTTAGAAGTGTACTCAACAGTAAGTGATAGAACATCAGTTCTAATCTCCTTTATTCTTCATTTTGTTCCGAACCTATTGTTCAATTTCTATTTAATAAAGAGACTCCTTCTGTGAACCGGTCACGCATTCATTTCTGTCAGTTGCCAAAACAGTTGGCCGCAATATAAAAGATTGAAATACAATAGAATGAGGAAATATGACAGAATTCGTGACGGTTCTTAATAGCTCCAATATATATAATTATTATTATATATATATATATATATATATAATATATATATGATTATGTGCATGTGTATGTATGAATGTATGTATAATTTATATATATTTACATGTGTGTGTGTAGTGTATATCTATATATATTCTTCTGACTGTATACATACAATTGTATATATTATATATTATATATATATATATATAATATATATATATATATATGTGTGTGTGTGTGTGTGTGTGTGTGTGTGTATACGTGCATTATATATATATATATATATATATATATATAATATATATTTGAATGTGGTTATATATATATATAATGTAATTATATATATATATATATATATGTGTGTGTTGTGTGTGTGTGTTATGTGTGTAGTGTATATGCATATATATTCTAGTGCCTGTATATATATATATATATATTTATATATATATATTATATATATATATTGATGTATGTGTGCATATGTATTCTTGTACGTCTGCATATATATAGGTAGTGTATACATCTATATATATTAGGGTACATATATGTAATCAAATGTGTACATACATACATTGCATGTATGTACGTGAATATATATGAATACCTATGAATGTGGTGTGTATATATGAATGTGTTTATATATATATTAATGAATGTGTGCATGTATATTCTTGTGCGTGTGTATATATATTCAGTGTATGTATACACGTGTATACATATATATATGCATGTGTGAATATATGCATATGCATTGTATATATATGTATATATATACAACACAGAGACTTATATATTATATATATATATATATATATATATATATATATATATATATCAACACAGAGACTTTATGTATATATACATACATACACAAACAGAGACTTTATATATATATATATACATATACCAACCCAGAGACTTTATATATATATATATATATATATATTATATATATACACAACGCATAGACTATATATTATATATATATATATATATATATATATTATATATATATATATACACAACGCAGAGACTTATATATATATATTATTTATATATATATATATACCCACATCCACAGACGTGTATATATATATTATATATATATATATTATATATATATATATATAATACGTCTGTGTATTATAACGAATTTGGTGCATTGATGTATATTTGGCCGAGACATCCTTTTGTATAGATATTGACTTTACTTCGGGCACAAGATTGACTATGCAAGTTTGATCTCCGGGTAAATGTGAGGTCAAAAGAGGTCATTAAATGGTGAAATATGCTATTTTGGACCAAAGAGACTTATTAGAATAATCCTATTGTTAAATTTTTTTTTCTTGTGTATTTTGTCATATTAACATAGCTGTTCCTTAACATAATGATAATATATAGATAAGATTTCATGAAAACGTTTTGTCACGAGCTTTTTCGGAATCATGTTATAGCATCCAATATATATATTATATATATATATTATATATATATATATTATATATATATATATATATATATATGTATATGTATAAGTATTAACTTACTGGTGGGTATAAGACGATCGTTGGAAGCGCACAATATCCAGAGGTTAAGGTTGAGAAAAAACAAATACAAAGTGCTCATACAATGTAGAGCATAAATTTATTTAAGAATGGAAATGAGTAACCTACTCGAGTTTCATCGATAGATTCTTCAGGGATACTTTTAAATTAATCGAGTTTACGATTAATCTTTGGTGTTATAAACATGCCCGTTGGAATGGGACTGAAATTTATTAGAGGAACGCTTGTTTACATTTTCGTAGATCAGGAACGGTTTTTGATTATTGAATTAAAATTTGGAATTAATTTATGGGAATTATTTTTTCATTATTATTTAATAAAAGATATGTTATGGGTCGTATTAATAGTTAAAAGTTGAAAATTTAAAATTATTTAATAACTAGTTTAATTTGGTTTGAGAGTATTTAAAAATTCAGGTAGTGTATGTTACGATAATAGAAGTTTTCGGTAGTTAAATATAGTTGATTATATAAAAAAATAAAGAGATAAAAGTATATATATATATATATATAATATATATATATATATATATATATATTAGCTATACCAGAAATGGGCCTAAAATGCGTTTTCGACAAAATGACTTTAGCCCTCCATACAGAAAATAATTTACCAAAAATCAGGGAATTATCAAATTTTAATGAAATTTTCAGTGTTTATTTATCAATGAATTTAATGCATTATTTATTATATTTAAAAACTTTTTTCATTTTTTTCAGGTCACCTAATTTTGACCCACCTTATGTTGGGGGCGTATTATTTTTTTCAAGTTGGTCTGATAGTTTTCTAATTACAGTTTAAATAAAGAGATAAAAGACCGAAGTTATGAATAGAAACCAAAAAAATTACGGTGGCTTTTCTATGAGAAAATAAGTACCGAAAATCGAAAGATAAAATGTAAAAAATAATAGATAATTATTTTTTTTTGGATGTCTTTTTTACTCATTTCTATAATTATTTAATTGGCTTTTATCTTATAAAAAAAAAATATACATCGTTTTTTCTGCTTAAAAAGGGGGGGGTACATTTTTCAATCGAGTTTTTTCTTCAAAAAGTATACTTTGATGTAATAAAATAAGGTTTGCAATATCGTAATAAAATAAGGTTAGTAATATCGTTCTTAAATAAATGAATACAATCTAACACTTTTATTTGTCACTTCATTCAACTATATATATATATATATAATATTATATATATATATATATATATATATATATATATGTGTGTGGTGTGTGTGTGTGTGTGTGTGTGTGTGTGTGTGTGTGTGTGTGTGTGTGATTTTTTTGTATCTGTATCCATTTTTTGGAAGTAAACAAATCAGGTTTGGGCATTAGTGTGAGGCATTAATGTGCTATATTATAATAATGTACTTATCATAATATATAAGTCTGCAGCTTTTACCTTATTGCTAGGTTTTGTCCATTCTGTTGAATACGTGGTATATCTTAAACATTATCTCCGTGTGTGTATGTGCAAGTCTCTCTGTCTCTCTGTCTCTCTGTCTCTCTCTCTGTATGCGTGTGTGTCTGTCCAAAAATGTCTTAGTATAATTCCGTTTAAAGTTGGAAAATGAAAACAGTTCAAACGATATTTTAATAATTCATATAAAATTACAATGGCTGGATTTTGTTTTAATAAGATCAAGATAGAGAGGGGGAGGGGGGAGGGAATCTTTATGAGATGAATGCAGGTGTTTTACTGCTATTGAAATATCCGTCAAAAAGTCATTATTGTGTCCAGGTTGAAGCTTTTGTGCAAACTATTCTCATAAAATGTCCAATGTTATTACTCGGACCATCTTTAATTGCCCAGTGGTCACGAAATGAAATGTCCAATGCCAAATTTCGAGCGTGTCCGTATTTATTCATTTATTTCTTTTCTTATAGAAATATAACATAGGTTATTATTATCTCCACCTATTATTAAATCAGAATTTATTTTTACGGGTTCAAATGACCGAATGTTTGATATTTTTAAAAGAGATAAAAACGCAATACTTTATTTGTTTTACAATATGCTGACCTGAAGATGAATATAGGGTTAGCACAATAGAAGTAGATAAGAATAGACTAACAGGACCTTTGGATATACCAATGATTACTTAATTATTACAACTTTTGATAGATTTACTTAAGAGCTATTACATTTAGTTCAATATGTAAAACGTAGAATAATCAAGACATAACTATCTCTCACTCTTTTTTTTTCTACATCTTTTCATTATGTTTAATTTATACGGATAGTCGGTATCGCTACCGCGTGCTCACACGCTCTCTATATCTTTATTCTATTGTCTTTCCTTCTTCCTTTCTTTCTTATAATAATTTTTCTTTGTAGTATGTACTTTTTCTTACCTTTCTTTCTTTATATGTTATTAACCATCTTACCAATATTAACCTTAAACCCCCTTTTGATTTTCGTGTGTCTATAATACGTGGATATGATACTGCCTCTCTTTCTTATTGTAACGTGGCGGTATATTCACGGTTCCCAAAATATACGTAACATTCTAATATCGATATATGTTGTATAGCGAGTCTAGTCAACGTGCCTCCAAATTCACAACACTAAAAAGGTGTTCGGCATGTGGCGGTCATCTTGTCGATAAAAAAGTACAACGCGAGAAAATATATCGTCACAAGCTGCTTAGCTTTTATTTCCAGCGCTGGTCTCGTGGGTTGTGTCGGAGAGGAGGAAAGGCAGAGAGAAAGAGAGAGGACACTGTTAAATTACTGTGATCCCACACAAGGGACCCAAGGTCCGGTCCGTACCCTACGACTCTCAAAGCAAAAAGAGACCGGTATTTTTCTTCGTCGTTCCACGTCACCACGTGATTTCCGGTTGATATTCAATTCTTCATTTGGGGGGTCACGCCCCGGTCACACTCACGACAACCGTTTTGAGCTCATCACTTTTTAAAAAAAACCTTTACTATCTCTTATTTCTTCTTTCTCTCTTTTCTAATAGTAGTTCTCGCAAAACTCAGGATATTTCCCATCTTGCTACATTATTATAAAAACGCAATGGTCCATTATTTAGTTGGTGTGACAACATTCATAAGAAATAAGAATTCGCCAGAGAAGCAATCAGAATTTATACTTTTGCATTTCATCTTGGAGGATTTGGACACTCTTAATCAGAGAGTGCTGCAACAAGATAACGGTCTGAATATTAAGGAGCAAGCAGATTAATTATTAGAATAGATAAATAGATAGGTTTTGTGTAGCTTCTTTGATTAATGGCATATCAATCACTGTGGGTTATTTAACGCTAATACCATATATATAGAAGATACGTATTAGTACAATTTAATCCATAGCTAGGAGAATGAAAGGATGTTTACCTTTCCCAACGGTATTAATCAGAAAGTGAATGTAATATGCCGACCTGAGTTCAAAATTGCGTCCGGGTCCAGCACATTAGCCAGTACGCAACGGGATATATATATATATATAATATATATATATATATATATATATATTCAATTCCTAGACGAAGCTGTTGGCATTTCACATAGCGCTAATACCCTTGGGAAAGGTATGAATCCATATATTCTCCCTCCAGCTATGGGTTAAATAGTAGGGCAGACTGGTATCTTCAACATTGGGTAGGTAACCAGTCTAGGAGAGGGATAACTCTGAATTCTAAATTCCTGAGGTCGGTCGTTGATTGGGTTTGTGGCAACCCTTTATTCACCAATTCTTTCCTATCGACTGTGCCAAAAAATGTGGATGATCCAACACAAGCCTTCACCCCTATAAACAGTGGGAGTTCATTGTGTGTATGAACCCTCATACGTCGAAAATCGACGGGAGAGTCCTTTATATATATATATATATATATATATATATATATATATATATATATATATATATGTGTGTGTGTGTGTGTGTGTGTGTGTGTGTGTGTATTCTTGAAGAATACAGAAAGAAGAGTATTTCAACTATGAATAATAATAATAATAATAATAATAATAATAATAATAATAATAATAATAAGAAGAGAAGAAGAAGAAGAAGAAGAAGAAGATGGTGAGGTAGAAAAAGATAAATTAAAGTTAATCTTTGAGAATACAGAAAGAAGTATACAGTATTCCATATTTATCTGTGACAGGGTATTATTTTTAGATATTGATTCTGTAACTCCTCCTCCTCCTCCTCCTCCTTCTACTACTACTACTACTACTACTAATAATAATAATAATAATAATAATAATAATAAAAGAAGAAGAAAAGGGAGAGAAGAAGAAGGAACTACCGTTATTCTTGAAGAAGACAGAATGAAGTCTACCTCGAGTATTCCATATCTATCTGTGTTAGGGTATTGTCTATTGGCGGACAGCCAACATTAGAATTTGAAGCGTGAACTGATTTCTTCGTAAAGTCACCTGATACAAGATCAGAGATAATACAAAAAAAAAAAGAAAAGAAAGGGATACACAACAGCAAAAAATACAGACGAACCAGCATGGACACTCATAATGCACGGATAAAAATATCTCACAGGACGTTGCTGTTAACAATATAAACCATCTACAAAAGCAATCAGGTTCAACTAAGTCCCACGTCGATTTATAACCGTCTTCTTCGGTTCAGTTCTGAGCCGACTTCACGTGGATCTTTGAGCCTGGATTTATGATAAGGATTAAGTGGTGTTCGTCATAAGATCAGAGAGGATCTTAAAAAACATGGAATTAAAGAAAGAGGAGAAAAGGGGGAAGGTATAAATTGTGTAAAGATTGTGGGAAATGCACTCCATTGTGTTAGATGGTTCGTTTGATGCCTTAACAAATATCAAGTCTGAGAATACTTAAACGTTTTTAGGTTGACTCTCAAATCTATCCGCCCTGTCGACTGGGGCGTTAGAATGCACCGACTGCACCTCTGCAGAGGGGTAAGACTCCCCCAATGGGGCCACCTATTGACCGTGGGTGGCGAGCCGTGATGCTTAAGGATAGAGCCCGTGTGGATGAGCAGTTCATGACATGCAATACTCCACTTTGGCCCTATCTTGGGCTAGACGGGCGGTCGGAGAGGCCCCCTCCGATCAATCGGCTGGTCACGTCAAGCCCTAGCACCTATATAATTTTCCCAACCCTATTGCCCTCATGGCAAGTCCCAACCCCTTTTTATCATATGGGTGCTAGAAGGCGGTGGCTGCGGGTCTACATGTCCTGGGAATGACGTTAAATTCTATCTGATGGTGAGGTTCCAGTTTTGGAGTTTGGGAATGTGGAGCACCCCTTCATCACCATTGCTCCCTGGTCCACTCTGACCCGGAGTGGTAGTACCTGTTAGGGTCCCATCTATGGTTAAATAGAAAAATGTATTTATAAAAAAATTGTATTATCCATTAAGAATTGATTTATTTCAAAATTTTATCGGCGTTAAATGAACATATTAAAGAGATGACAAGAAGGAAGTAAAGAAAAAAGAGTGAGAGGGTGTTAAATCAAGATTATTCTACTTTTTTCCTCTTTTCATTATGTTCGATTGAAACAGATTATCGTGATCATTTACGCGCGCTCACCCTCTCTCTATATATTTCTCTCTTATATTTTTCGGTGTAACGCCTTTTTCTTCTTTTTTGTTCCATTATAATAAAAACGGAACGGCCCATTATTTAGTTGACGGCAAGCCACTCATAAGAAATGAGAAAAAGCAACACAAGATAATCAGGATTTACATTTTTGCATTACATCTTGAACGAAATGGAAGGTTTCATTTTTAGCCAGAGGGTGTTACAAGATGATAACGGTCGTACAATTAAGGAATCCAACTACTTATATATAGATTAAGAATATTGTTTTATCTATCATTCTTTATTCATACTTTTTTTTATTTTTCTATTTTTAGTCTGATTAGTTTTTGGTGCTGTTTGTTTTCAGGCCCGTAAGTGAAATTAAAACTATATATATATATATAATATATATATATATATATATATATATATATATTTATGGATTCTCTCGTCGATTTTCGATGCATGAGGGTTCACACACACAATGAACACCCACAAAGTGATCTGTTTATAGTGGTGACGGCTTGTGTTAAACTATCCACACTTTTTGGCACAGTCGATAGGAAAGAATTGGTGCATCAAGGGTTGCCACTAACCCAATCAACGGCCGACCTCAGGAATTTTGAATTCAGTGTTATCTCTCTCCTAGACTGGTTACCTACCCAAGGCTGAAGAGCCCAGTCTGCCTTACTATTTAACCTATAGCTGGAAAGAGAATATATGCATTCATACCTTTCCCAAAGATATTAGCGCTATATGAAATGCCAACAGCTTCGCCTAGGAATTGAACTCGATTCAACGAGTCCATTTCCCACGACTCTAACCACTAGCCTCCATATATATATATATATATATATATATATATATATATATATATATATATATATATATATATATATATATATATATATATATATTATATATATATATATATATATAATATATATATATATATATATATATATATATATATATATAATATATATATATATATATATATATATATATATATATATATATATATATATATAAGGTGTGTCATAAAAGTGCCGATTTTGAACCTGTATTTACCAAGATAGAAATGAACAATGTATGGAACGTTCCTATTTTTTTTTCAGAAAACAAGGTGTGTCAAAAAGACATGTTTGGACATACCTTGTATATATATTTTTCCCCATGTTTATAAAATGATTAAAAATTTAACATTATACTCTTTTTAAAAGGTTTTTAATAAAGTTTTTTTTTTCTTATACTGAATTATTAGGTCTTTATTATTTTTATATCATGCAGCAATTTAATGTTGGCACGTTTTATTTGGTCATTCCCCTCCTCCTATTTGCGAGGACCAACTATTTCATAACTTTAGTATTCTACATTGAATTTACTACCAATATAAATATTCAAGAAAAATTGGATGTTTTCCCTATCAAAGTCTTTCTCACTTTCGCTCCTGGGGTTGTACTGTAATTTCATTTTACTGTCTTGAGCCAGAAAATTTGGTATTTATAATTCATCCTATTGTTCATTTCTTGCAAATAAAGTTTTTTTTTCTGCTGATTGTGTTCTTTATTTTATAGAAGATATATTAAATTTATAGTTAGGAAGCAATAGAAACACTGTGAGATTTTAATGTGTTTTTATTTTTCTACAGTTTTACTGGTCAGAGTTTGAGTAATTTTTGATTCTGCAAACTTGATTTGAAAATCGCATAATCATATAGTGCCAGTCACTAAACGCCGTTGACTTTGTCACTTCTACCTTAAGTTAGATATACATGCTCTATCAATAATATTGAGTACTTTTTAGATATATAGCAAATTATATATATAAGGGAGATAATTATATATATATATATATATATTATATATATATATATATATATATATATATATATAGGGAGATAACTTTGTGAACATTTAAAAAAACGCAGAAATTCAAAAATTCAAAAATAAAATCCAAAGCATAAGAGAGCGTCCACAATAATCAACCGACGTAATTTGCGGTCCAAAAACATAACAGCAAGAAATGTCTTCGCATAAACACCAGAAGAATTATTAGCAACATGGTGATGGTAAAATAGCCTGAAACCTGGGTAGTTGCCTATGAAAAACCATTATATTTTTAAAATTCAACAAATAAATAAATAAAGCTCCTACAAATTTGTGATTGAGCACTGTGATAT
>CM042141.1:135766082-135770400 GCA_023376005.1 Doryteuthis pealeii
CCAGTGTTAAGGATTTGTGAGTTGTTCAATTTATGTATTCTGGATGTCTTTTCAAGATTGTCCTTCCGTCAGATTCTGTTTTTTGTTGGCCACCTTGGCTTTTAGGCTGGAATGTCGAATTAGTTTATAATCTCTTTTTGAAAGTCCTTGATGAGAGAGACGTAGTTAATGCGTAAAAATAATAGGATTCTTCTGATTATCGTATTTTTTTAATGATTTCAAACATTTCTAACTAAACCATGGAGTTCAATGTCGATTCAAATATTTTTTATTGAATCTTTACAATAATTATTGACAAATATTAAAACAAGCAAGGAAAGGCATACTATATTTGCTATTAATAATATCTCACTGTAAAAAGCATAATGGTTAGGGTGAGCGCAATATACACCCAACAATATTGAGCGATCAAAAGATATGTAAGTTGTGTTAAATACGACAGGCCTTTTGTGTCTGACATATTTCTTATCGATATTTTTTTTTATATCGGAGTTGAGTCTGATGATTAGTCCACCAAAGTTTTCGTACTACATTCAGCACTCCGTAGTTCCATTGTCAGTTTAACACCAAATATATATATATATATATATATTATATTATATATATATAGAGAGAGAGAGAGAGAGAGAGAGAGATGTGTATGTGTATGTGTGAGTTTGTGTGTATATGTGTGTGTGTGTGTATGTACTAGAAAAATGTGACTCGTTGGGTCATTCATTGAGCTCTGGGTATATAGTTGGGATTACGAACAAGTGAGTTTGTAAAGCGAATCAATTTCTTAAAATAAATACGACCGGGTGTACGGAGGTAATCAAGATGTACATCGAGAGGGGAAAGGGATAGGTAGAATGAGAGTAAGAAACGAGACAGGTTTTGACTTAATTGCAAATTACAACTAATTAGAACCAATTAAGAGGTTTGTTTTTTAAACATTAATTAATCCTAGAACTAAGGAACATTTTGATATAATTTCGTGCCATTTTACCAAACAATCATTGATTAACTCAGCATTACTATGATATATATATATATATATATATATATATATATATAAGTGTGTGTGTGTGTTTGTGTGTGTGTGTATATATATATTAATTCGGTGGATTAATATATATATATATATATATATATATTATATATATATAATATATTAATTCAGTGGATTTAACCTTGAAGATCCTAATGGTGAAACTCGAGTAGGTTTCTATTGATCCATTTCTTTAATAAATGCTCTCTACTTTATATTGAGCACTTTGTATTTGTTATGTCGCTGACTTAACCCCTGATTTGTGCACCTCCAACAATCGTGCTCACATTCACCGGTAAGCCACCTTTTATCTCTCTCTCTCTCTCTCTCTCTATATATATATATATATATATATATATATATATATATATAATATATATAAATGTATGTATATATATTATATATATTATATATATAGTCTATATATATGTGTGTGAGTATATATATATATATAAAATATATATATATATATATATATATATTACACATTCGACGTACACAGAGAGCATATGTACATACATACGCACGGACATTCAACAACCACACACTCAGTCATACATGTATTTACTAGAAAAAATATGAGAGAAAAACCGTAAAACAATTACTACCAAACTGGCCATGAAATCAACTAGAATTAACCAGTATCATTTATTACTCATCTACATACACCCAAAATGGCTATATATTGATAGATGTCCCAACAAAATACGATTCTATTAGCTTTATGAATATTAGCAATTAGAATGTAGTTAAAGCCAACAGTATTACTAATGTAAAACAATTTTGTTAATAATTGAGGTTTAAATAAATGTAGAATCATGGAGAATGTGACGTAAATAACTAACGGAATTGTGACTTGAGTTGTAATATATTTTTCATCACAGACAGACAAACACACAATCTCTATTATAATAAGATTATAATTTGTAATCATATTCTTTAACCTTTGAAGTTAATATTTTAAAATTTAGTATAATTAATGTTACCGTGACTTTCTACTCAGACGAATAGTTCAAAGTTTGAGTTAAAAATATTTTTAGGGACATAAGTTTAATATTAGTACAAATTCTGATTTTTTTTCTGACCCGTGTCTTAAATAAAGATAAGAAAAAAAAGCCAATATATTGCTGTATATAGAAACTAACTCAACAGAATTTTTTGGGTAAATAAAAAAAGTATTTATTCAGCATCTGTTACCTTAGGCTGTACGTCAATATACTTTGCAAGATTATGGCTTTGAAGGAGTTTCGTTTTTTCTAAAATGAAGAAAGCCGTCTTAGAAAAAAAAATAAAATGGCAGGAACCTCTGCTCCTAAATATCGGTCTGCTGCATTTATCTTTAGGCAGAATTATTATTTTCTTCTTCCACCTAAGAGTACTAAAATGAAACTGTCCGTCTTAAGAAATTAAGTAAGTACATTCGTCGGGGTGACTTAAAGTCGGTATCAGCCAGACAGCGAGAGAGTCTATCCCCTTTTCACTAGCGCTAGGCTAAGGTGATTGTTTTTGAATCTGAGGTAGAGCGCCACACCTACCATCAGCTTCTTACTTTAACGCACAGTTTCCTGTGCTACGAATACGTTGAGTTGGCGAGGGCCAGTATCGAACCGGGAACCTTGTGTTTTCTAGTCGGTCACTCTAATGAATGAGCTAAACAGGAATGTATGCTATGTAAGGGAATTCCGCACAGATCAGATTAAACAAACTATTCTACTGGAGGGCTGAGTTGACAAGGACCGGTATCGAACCTGTACGATGTACAATTCGTATTTTGTGTGGCATCTTTCAATATATAGCCATTTTGGGTGTTTTTCTATTTTCTACTCACACACACAAATACACTATACATATAAGTCATCCACAGAACACCGTGTTTTGACATTTCACGTCTCTTCAGTGTGGCTAGATTTAGCAATTATTTTTAGCCGGAGAAGAAAAACCGATTGGACAATTTCATCAGTCCGATTACTTTAACCCCTCAGACGTCAGTAAGCTGTCAGTACGAAGCAAACTTCTAACTGATAAATACATACATTGGTATATATATATATTTACAAGCATGGTGTTTAAATTCCGTAAATAACAGAGAACCTTGTTTACGTTAAATATGAAAGTCAGTTAATTCCCTTCCAGAGAGCTCTACCGGGTTTAGAGGTATATGTTAGTCATAAACACATAAACACATTAATGTATATAATATATATATATATATATATATATATATATATATATATATATATATATATATATATATTGTAAATAGATGAATTACATTAATAATTGAATTAAATTACCATGACCAAACTCAGCAACAGCTAACACGCGTGCGACATCCGGAGCACTAAACAGCTGTTTCAAACCTCATAAGTTCCCATCAGCAGTGCATACCACGATCTCTGCCACTAGAGATCGAACCAGCGACCACAGAGTGAACAGCCAAATCTATACCCCTCGGCCTCCAGCCCACGCCACAGTTACTCTCGGTGAGTAACTGGTCGCAACTAAAACTAAACTAAAATTAATTTTCTATCTCACGCCTTCCTTCAGCCAATCAGAAATCGGCACGGGAGGTGAACGCGAGTTTAATATATATATATAATATATTATATATATATTATATAATTATATATATTATTATTATTATTATTATTATTATTATTTTATTTTTTTGCTTGAAGCAATTACAATGCGTATATCGAATAAAATCGATAATTATAGAAAATAATTCATGACAAGTGAATCTCGCAAAGCATCGCCCGGTGTGTAGAAAATCGTACAGACTGTTTCGACTTTATTAAGTCTCATCAGCGATGCATACTAACGATTTCCTCGACAGAAATCGAAAACCGGGACTTCAGCAGGCATAGTCAGAGACCGTTACTGCTTCGGCCACGATACACAACGACAATCCTGCGAAATTAACATGTCAATGATACTGGTATGCCCCCCTCTCCTCTCTCACTCTTCTCTCCTCTCTCTCTATATATATATATATATATATAATATATATATATATATATATATATATTAAATGGTCCAAAATGTAACGTTACCATTGGAAAATTAAATAACGTTTACGTTTGTTTTATAGATCAATAATGTTACAAATTAATTTTGAAACTTTATTGGTTTAATTTTGAAAGATGATGCAACGCAAATGTACTCTATTTGCCGAATTACAAATGTAAGCCGTTCTCAAAGAAGAACAAGAAGAATAAACCAATAAGAATTCGGCATACAAGCCATAGCACGGATACCTTCGACTCTGATGCTGGCGAAAATCTCTCTCTG
>CM042141.1:135770500-135803000 GCA_023376005.1 Doryteuthis pealeii
AATTCACAATTGAGACAATTCTCTTTCGTTAGGCGAGGAGCGTGGCAGCAATTCGTATTAATCTCAACATTTCCTATTGACCTATGAACTTTGTACTCAACAGTAACCAGTAATATTTTAGCTGCAATGCTCAGAGCTTCCAAAACGACCATCTCACACGGACGATTAACAGCGCGGCACTGCAATGAACATACACTCACATAGATACACCACAACACTGTCATACTACCACATTAGTCTTAGAGATTACAGCCGCTGAGCAGACCGTCTCGTCTGGCGGATTGAAAGCGCTTTTCGGTCCGGTGAGATGAATGTCCGTGCTGTCAGAAGAAACAATGTCATAGTTCTAGAAGGCATATTTTATCTCTTAGCCATTTATCTTTCTTTATTTTTTGGTTTGTGTAAATCTAGAGAGAGATCTCCCTCTTTTCCTACTCCGTTCCTAAACACTGTAAGGCTGGAGTCTAAAAAAAATATATCGTGAAGCGTAAGTACATAAAACAATGTATAAAAATAGAAGATGGGCGCTTTTGTAATGTAAATCAAAATGCCACAGTTATAAAGACAAACTAGAAATAACAATGATAACAATCTCAGGTAGTTGTTACTTTTACCAATGTTGATGATAGATACGCTAAGGATATTGTAATGCCGGCCATTATCTCACAGCTACTAATCGTTGGCTGCATGTGGAGATTTTAAGCACGTAACATCTTATTCGAAGCAAATGTTTTATGTCATTTGTTGTCTAAAAATATCGAGAACAGTTAGTACATAAAACCTTATTATAATGTAGATTCTGTGTTTGTCTGTAACCGAAACTACGTCACTGCTTTCGTCTCAGGAATTTCGTAAGATTATCAAAGGGTATTTAATTTATAGTCAAAATCATTGATACATAGAATAAATGTTTTCTATTAACATTATCTCTATAAAGAATCTGCGTTATATTGACTCATAACAGCCAATGTAATTAGCACGTTTTAAATCCTGCAATGTGCTATATATATATCTGGTTTGTTTGGTTTGTTTTGTTTTACGGCATATCAACCTCAGTGGGTCATTTGATGCCGATAAAGTTTTGAAATAAATCAATTCTTAATGGATAATACCATTTTTTTATAAAAACATTTTTCTATTTAACCCATAGATGGGACCCTAACAGGTACTATTACTCGGGTCAGAGTGGACCAGGGAGCAATGGTGATGAATGGGGTGCTCCACATTCCCCACACCTCCAAAACTGGAACCTCACCATCAGATAGAGTTTAACGTCATTCCCAGAACATGTAGACCCGCAGCCACCGCCTTCTAGCACCCATATGATAAAAAAGGGTTGGGGGTTGCCATAAGGGCCATAGGGTTGGGAAAATCATATAGGTGCTAGGGCTTGACGTGACCAGCCGATTGATCGGAGGGGGCCTCTCCGATCGCCCGTCTAGCCCAAGATAGGGCCAAAGTGGAGTATTGCATGTCATGAACTGCTCATCCACCTGGGCTCTATCCTTAAGCATCACGGGTCACCACCCATGACCAACAGGTGGCCCCATTGGGGGAGTCTTACCTCTCTGCAGAGGTGCAATCGGTGCATTCTAACGCCCCACCGACAGGGCGGGCTATATATATCGCAAAGAAATAAAGGTTTGCATAATATATGGTGTGGTTAATTTGCATACTGGTTTTAACAAAACGTAGAAAATGGTTAAATGGTTGGTTAGATTTTACGACATTTCAACCCTTGTTAGGTTATTATATGCCGAAGGCATTGCTTTATTCATTCTTGGTTGGTTGGTTGGATTTTACGGCATGTCAGCTCTTATTATGTTATTTTATGCCGAAGACGTTTTCCTTTATACGCTCATGATGGATACTCACTTGTTTTAAACCTCAATTGTTTAAACACATTTTTAATACTCATATTTTATCTAAATAACCCATAGATGGGTGCCCAAATGGTTCTATCATTCCTGGTCAGAGTGAACGAGGGATTAATGGTGATAATATGGTACTTCACACTCCAGAATTGGAACTTTATTATTGGATGTAGTTTAACGCCAAATCCAACCACTAAGACCCTCAATGATATGAAAGGGTGTAGTCTCAGTAGCAGAACTTCTGTTGTATTCCTTGAAATCCAAGATAGAACAAGAATTTAGATCTTTGTAGCTTCCCTTGCCTGCAGCGTTTCTTCTGGCTGTAATTCCATTTAGCAACTGATTCAATGTCGGTTG
Organism: Doryteuthis pealeii; assembly: GCA_023376005.1. Classification (NCBI taxonomy): domain Eukaryota; kingdom Metazoa; phylum Mollusca; class Cephalopoda; order Myopsida; family Loliginidae; genus Doryteuthis; species Doryteuthis pealeii. The sequence continues at coordinate 135,772,732 of CM042141.1, forward strand.
CAAAATATCTTAAATGCTCAAATACTCGTTTTTGGTTGGCCCATTTTACATTGTAGATGGTTTTTGGGAAAGTTCATAAAATAAGGTGGTGATTTGTTGTACGCCTTATAGCACCAAGCGTCCAGATCTTTTGTCGTCCAAATTTAGATAGGATAAGCATAAATCTGTCTGTTCTATATCACCGTCACATGAAAGAGTAGGGAAGACTGGGTTCTTTAGCTTTGTTTAGGCAAACTATTTTGGAGAAGTAAAGCACTAAATGTAATACTAACTCATCATCATCAAGTCGTGCTGACAGCACGGATTCCCATGACTCCCTCTTTCTCACCACAGATTTCTACAAGTCATTGCTCTTGTCAACTCCTCGGCACGGCACCTAGTGTCCGCATATAGTTATTGTATGTAAGTTTTTACAGGTTGTCTCACGCTAATCTGTCCCTCCGTAGGTGTACACAGAAGAACATCACTTATAATTTCGTCCTTACTGATCCAGCAGTGTCCAGAATATTTTATTCATCTTACTTGGATGGTTTGTGTGATAGGAGTTAAATGGTTGTGCTGGTGCTTTTTGTGGGATGTGGCTTCCAATATTTTTAAACGACAGAACCCAGCATCCTTGTGTAGTTACTATCTAAAATTTTTTACCAAGGTTTTTCCTCAAAGTCTATGGGGTGCAGCCATACAGATATATTAACACGGGTACAGCATAAAATAATTCCCGTTTTACCTTATCAGATAGATGGGATTTCCAGGAGTTATTAATAACAACCCATTCCTTTAATATGCGTATATGGACATCGACTTCTGTTGTTGGACTATGTAGGTATATGATGTACACAAAATTCCTAATTATTTTTATTAACTTTCCCAACATCAGCAGCATGCATTTCCGGTAGAAATTAGCCAATAAGAACCAATGTAGAATGCATTTAAGGTCGTTGGTATTTGTCCTAAAATCAATTGCAAATTGACCTTTCAGAAATCAAGACCCACAGTGGAGGATTTTAAAGAATACAACATACTTTCTTCTACAATGATAATCTACAGAAGAAACACTTTTTCTACCTTGGATTTTAAGGATTTGGTTTGTTTTGTTTTACGGCATATCAACCTAAGTTGGGTCATTTAATGCCGATAAAGTTTTGAAATAAAGCAATTCTTAATGGATAATACAATTTTGTTTATAAATACATTTTTCTATTTAACCCATAGATGGACCCTAACAGGTACTACCACTCCGGGTCAGAGTGGACCTGGGAGCAATGGTGATGAAGGGGTGCTCCACATTCCCCAAACCTCCAAAACTGGAACCTCACCATCAGATAGAGTTTAACGTCATTCCCAGGACATGTAGACCCGCAGCCACCGCCTTCTAGTACCCATATGATAAAAAGGGGTTGGGGCTTGCCATGAGGACAGTAGGGTTGGGAAAATCATATAGGTGCTAGGGCTTGACGTGACCAGCCGATTGATCGGAGGGGGCCTCTCCGACCGCCCTTCTAGCCCAAGATAGGGCCAAAGTGGAGTATAGCATCTCATGAACTGCTCATCCACCTGGGCTCTATCGTTAAGCATCACGGGTCGCCACCCACGGCCAACAGGTGGCCCGATTGAGGGAGTCTTACCCCTCTGCAGAGGTGCAGTCGGTGCATTCTAACGCCCCAGCCGACAGGGCGGGGATTTTAAGGAATACAATTGACTTACAACAAGAACTATCTACTGAAACTATACTCTTTTTTTTACCTAGGATTTCAAAGAATGCAAGAGAATTTCTGCCACAAACGAACTAAACTGTTGATTTTCACTCACGGGGATCTAAATGCCTAAAATGGCCACCAGAAATATAAAAATGACCTTGTGTCACATCCTGTCCATGGTGGAGACTTTGAGCAAATATTCTCTCCGTAATCTCAGTGTTATATTTTGTTAAGTTATCTCCCTCAATAACCTCACGATCCTGTTCCATTAGCACAAATATAAAAGCTACCACCGCATATGCAGGGAGGCGTAATGTTATTACTGCTGAGTCGCGCCAGTGGGCAGACATTACAGCTTTGGCAGGTACTTAAATTCGTCAACTGGTAGCAGAGGTCCATAGTTTCTAAAACAAACAAAGTTAGCCAGGTACACTAATCTAAAAAAAAAAAATGTTAACTCGTTGGAAAAATTAAAAGTGGCTTCTGTTGTCTTCCTCAAAAGTTGTCAGAGTACCATGCCTAGTAATTTCCCATCATGCATCACTTGGACTAATTTGGCTCTTCTACTTCTATGAAATAGAATTTATGATCCAAGCAGTTTATTATATATTTCTATGTCTTTGTAGTATAACGGTATGGTCACAGTACCAAAGTGTATTTGTGGCAAACTCCGGAACGATATATGTAGTATGGGTCAACTCAAGTTTTAGTAGTAGTAGTCGTTAGTAGAGAAAGAACGCACTCAGTTGTGTAGTCACAAGTATTTATTACCAGGCTCGTGTGCTCTTCCTCAGAGAGAGAGAGAGAGAGAGAGAGAGAGAGAGAGAGAGAGAGAGAGAGAGAGAACGGTTAAATTATTCTACCTTCTAACATGGTATCAACTTCTTTATCGCTGTCCCACACGAGGGACCAGGAGCCTGTCTGACCCCTGTTACGGCCGAAAGGAAAAGGGCGATTTTCTTCTTCCTCGTTACTCGTCACTACGTCATTTCCGCTTCCGGTCAACACCCAGAACTACCGTTTTTACTTTCAATTCCCCTTCCGGGGTCATTCCTCGGTCAAGTTACTGACATCCCGTTGTGTGCCCACTCCTCCAAACCTCAACCTTTGTTTGCTCCTATTTATTTTGCCTCTCTTTCTCTTTCAATTCACGTAGACCACAATAATTACGCTACACTCTGTTTAGTGTAAAATAATGAGATGTGGAAGGACCCAACATTTTAGTTATACGTAATCGTGTAAAGTTACTGAGATTTTGGTATGACGTGTGAAAGGTGACTTGTTGGTTTCCGGTAGGTCGAAAAGTGTCAACAGTGAGCACAGAGAGATAGTGAAAAGTTTGGGCAGTCTGTGCTGAGTCTTTGAAGAGAACAGACGCAAGATACGTGTATGTTTTCCAAGGCGTGAAATGCAAACAACCTTGGTCATGGAATCGAGTAGCATTGTCCAATTCCCTATAACTATAACCGTTACTCGATAAGCGTCTCTATCCATGCAATATTTTTTTCATTTAATTTGTTGTAAATAAGATAAATATGAGGTAAACAGATATTTAAATCTTGCAACGGGGATCAAGCGGATGAAATATTTAAAAGTAAATCACGAACGAAATTTATTAGGATGTAAACATCATTGACAATAAAAAAAAATGAAATAAACGTTTCTGTGATTTCTATATATTTTGGTGACATTATCTTTGGGATTACCCACGAAAGCTTGATAAGAATTTTGTTATCCATCATATTCAATGTGTATGTGTGTGTAAATGTATTATCTTGGTCTTCCAAAAACTTTCTCATAAGCAATATTTATGGTGCACTAAGCTACGTTTAAGAATTATCAAAAGCCGCTTATGACATAAATGAAGATATATGAATAACATAAATATCCTGGATGACAGATATTTTTTCAATCCTATGAGATAACTGGAGACTCTTACAACTATGATCCTCAATGTTACAATGGGCATATTTATTCCTAACTTTTGAGCATCTATTACGTTTGGATTTACTAATAGATCTATAAGTAATCTAAGCATAAATCCATAGAAGTCATGGAGTTCTTATTATATAACACATTCATACATAACTATATATATATATATATATATATATATATATATATATAAAGTAATTGGTAATTTTCTTAAAGCATTGTTAAGTATGTTATAAAATAATAAAATTCGAAGGCAATACAATGCGTAAAAAATAAAGACAAAACGATGTTTTATATGTCTAATCGATTTCAAAGCAAGAGCTTCATCATCAGAGTGTATTTTCAGAAATGACGTGCTTATGTTTTTTTATTTGTGTGGTTATAATTCTCTTCTTATTTCCTTTTCCTCTCCTTTTTTTACTCTCTTTCTTCTTCTCCTCCTTTATGAATGAAATGGGCGAATAACTGTAATTTCTTATTTCTCTCTTTTTTTTTCTTTTTTAAAAGTTTGTTGAGAACAAGGCTGATATCCGGTAAAATGTTGCAATATGTTGAGAAATTACAGTTATTCGCCCATTTCATTCATAAAGGAGGAGAAGAAGAAAGAGAGGAAAAAAAGGAGAGGAAAAGGAAATAAAAAGAGAATTATAACCACACAAATAAAAAAAACATAAGCACGTCATTTCTGAAATAAATCTCTGATGATAAAGCTTCGCTTTGAAATCGATTAGACATATAAAACATCGTTTTGTCTTTATTTTTTACGCATTGTATTGCCTTCGAATTTTATTATTTTATAATATATATATATATATATATATATATATATATTATATATATATATATATATATATAAACATACATAACTATATAAACACACACACACCCACATATATATAGCATACATATCTATAACACACACACACACACACACACACATATATATATCATACATGTCTATATAACACAAACATACATAATTATATATACATATTTATTGAAGTCAGTCAGTCAGTCAACAATTGGTTTGAACAATGTGACTGGCCAAGCATAACTGAACCAGTGTCAAGACAACTGGTACTTATGGGAATTCAGAACAGTCCACTCATGCATTTGGGTGATTCCATTCCCTGGGTCCTGATTGGCTGCTTGGGTTGTATGATCCTCTGAGGCTCCATAAATTCTGCCACTTTGCAGTGGTCGTTACAGCATACCAGAATCGTATCGGGTTACGACTGCTTGCTGTCTTGTCTTGCCAATTCAACGGTAATTGGACTTAGTATGATTATTCTACAATATTTATATAACGCACACTTACATAATTCTCTATATATAACCGACTCATCTATATATAACGCATACTTACATACTTATAACACACACACACACATAATACATACATACTTATAACACACACATGCGTATAACACAGACGCACATGCGTATAACACAGACGCACATACATGCGTATAACACAGACGCACACACATACTTATACCCCCCCATATACATATAGTTATTTACCTCTCATCCCACTAATGAGGGTGTGACACAAGGACATTTTTATGTGGGTGGTAGGAACAAAAAATGCGTCGATCCCGTCGGCATTAATCCTTAAGAGGGGTGCGTCAGGCGCTGGGCAGTAAACCCAGTCCTGCCCCTTTAAATCTAGGGGACAGGTATTGCCTGCGGGATAGCCCCCTGGGATCGACGCTATTAATTTAACACGGCCGATCCAGTGGCCGAAGCACACCGGTTCCCCGACCCCAAGGAGGGGTTGGCCATGTCTGAAATATATATATATATATGTAACTTAGGGTAGTATGGATGTAAAGTTTTTAAATGCCATACTTGGCCAGTTGAAAGGGCTTAAAGAAAGTCCTGTGGTATGGAATCCTTTGGTAAGCGTAGAAGTCCTATCCTACGTATTGTTAAAGGTCCTGTGATTTAATCCTATGTCCGTCGTCTACGAATGTCACAGTAATTATGTCCAGTAGGGTCGGTTTAAGTATTGTATCAACCTCAGAGTACTGCCAGTAATTGGCCAGGAGATAGATCATATGATTCCGGCATAGTCTATAAGTAGGAGCGGGCAACACACCTTATTTGTCTAAAACTCAACAATGGAGATGAAGTGCTTGATTACTGTCTCTCGCCTATTTGATATTCAAACCAACTTACATATACTTAGATATTCATGTTTTATCTAAGAGATTGAAGGAAATAATAATTTGGAAGAATGTCGTCCCTTTTTATACTTTCTAGTCCTTTCTTTTCCATTTCAAATTTTATCAAGTTCAATAAGATTTGAAATGGTCTTATCAATACCGATTCTAAATTCAACCTTATTTATACTACATATTTTATGTTTGCAGAAACATTCATGAGCTTCGGAAACTGGTTTTATTGTTATTATTTATAATATAATTCATACTGAGTTTGTTGGAATATAATGGGTTTGAGCTGTACGAGAAACACAAGTTTTATTAATAGACTTTACCAAAATCGGGATCAGGCATTGATCAAAGAAAAACGACATAGAGTGCATTTAATATCGTTGATAAATGTCTTTAATACCTGATAGACTTCAACTTGATTCTCTGATACAAGTACACTCTTTTCTATCTAGGAGTTCAAGGAATAAAACGGACTTTCTACAACTGATACATGTTCTACCATTGGATTACCAATAGGAGACCTAAACGCCTAAAATGGTAACCAGAATCTTAACAAAGTTCGTAATTCTTTTTCTTTAAGTCTAGAAATCATTCTTTCTGCCTTTAATGATTTTTCTCTTATGTTCTTTTCTTATTTCCTTCCTTCCGTATTTTCCATTTTTCTTTTGTTCTTCTCTTTATGCCTTTAAAAATAAAGAAATAGCTTGGAAAAGACATTAAATCTACATATTTTATCAAGTAACTGGTGTTTCTGGTCGTTACGAACATATATCGAAATCATGTAACCCTGGTCAAACGGTTGTTTTTTTATGGTGCAGTTCAAATTTTGGAGCTCTATGGAGTGTGGAGTACCCTTTCATCGCCATTACTCTCAGGTCCACTCTGACTCAGAGCTGTAGTATCTGTTTGGGTCCCATTTATGGGTTGAACAGAACAAATGAGTCCGTAATTTTTTTATTAAAACATTGAGTTTAATTTTTTTTAAATTGAATGAATAAAACAAAACGTCTTCGGCATAAAATTACCCAACAAGTGTTGACCTGTCGTAAATTCCAACCAACCAACCAACCAAAGTTTGTTTACTTTCAATAAGGCATTATCTATATGTCGGTCAATGTTCGCAATATGATTTTGTAAAAGTGAATCGAAATATCTTATTAATTTGCACAAATTGGTTTGAGGCTTTTATGTCGTTTTCGAGGAAAATGAAGTGACGACCAGCTGGTCCGTAAAGGGTTTTTTGGTAAATGCGATTAACATCTTTAAATATGGTTGTTCTGTCGAGTGTCTAGCTTTGTTTGAGGATCAGAAGGACACTAGATTGGATTAGCGGCCATTTTGTTGAGATGGGAGGATACACGAAGTAGCCATTAAATGAAAAAGAGGCTGAAGATGGAGTTGTAAAAGGGATTATTACCGGGATGCAAATAGCTGAGATCGAAAAGAAAATCTCAAAAGAATGGGAAAAAAAAAGAATGGGAAACAAACAGAGAATGATTAGAATGGAACGAAAAGATCAGGTAATCTATTAGAGTGCAATATCTCTTAGTTGGTAATTAGATGAGAGTGCATCTGATGGGGTGGGAGAGATGCTAAGCGATGGGGGATAGAAAGAACGGAAATAAAAAATTAAACAGATGGTTTGGTTTGGTTGGTTGGATTTTACGGCATGTCAACCCATTGGATCATTTTATGACGAAGCTGTTTTTCATTTTGTTCTTTCTTGATGGGTACTCAATTTATTTTTTAAAACTCAATTTTTTAAACATTCTTTAAACTCATTTTTATTCTATTTAAGCCATTGATGAGACAATAACTTTGTTTATAAGTGTCAAATATGATCAACAGTATAAACATTTGATGAGAGCAAAAAGATATTCACAGTTTTTCTATTTTCCTAGTAGTAAGGCACGCCTAACCCCTATCAATTTAATAGGCTGACTGGCAGTAATTGAGTAAAAACGTTGTTGATGCATCTATTTAATAGATCCTACTTAAGATCTGACAAATTACAGAAACAGCTAATATACAATTAATTATTAGAGATACTTGTATTGGCAAAAGTAATTTCTGTAGAGTGGCCGATTGTTGGTATTACCCAAACAGTGATGGATTCCCTCCCTCCCCCCTCTCTCTCTCTCTCTCTCTCTCTCTCTCTCTATATATATATATATATATATATATATAATATATATATATATATATATGAGGGTAAGTAAACAATAGTGTTTATTTTTATATGGCTTTAAGCCGACAATTTTTTGAGGATATGTGCTTAATTGAAGTCATACCTAATTTTGAAAAGTAATTTGTTAATAATTAATGAATTTAGGCGGGCATATTATGTTCAAATGTAATGCTAAACAAATCGAGAAAATGTCAATCCCTGAATGTATTTTTCGACCTATTAGGTCTCATCAGCAAGGTTATAGACATGGGAGACTGTTCCATGTGTGACTCGAAACCTCGACTGTCAAGCTGACAAAGTGGAATATAAATAACTTTAAAAACTAACGAAGAATGTGGTAATGGCTTGCTAGTGTAACGGTTATAGACTTCGCCTGTCAACTTGACAGTCGAGGTTTCGAGTCACACATGGAGCAGACTCCCATGTCTATAACCTTGCTGATGAGACCTAATAGGTATAAATGTACATTCAGGGATTGAAATTTTCTCGATTTGTTTAGCCTTACATTTGAACATATATGCCCGCCTAAATTCATTAATTATTAACTAATTAATTAGATATAACTTCAATTAAGCACATATCCTCCAAATATATATATATATATATATATAATATATATATATATATATATAATATATATATATCATAATGAAGCATAGCAAATATGAAAAGCTCTGGCATACAAAAGTGATCAATGCTAAATCAGCAGAACAGGTTCAAGACCACTACGGGTCAACCCGTTTTTTAAACTTTTTCATGTGACGCCCGGTGAGGTAATTCCATCAACCAATCAGCTAATCTCCTTATAATTACGTTTTGTATAGTTTTTACTTCAGACGATTTTTTCTAGCACCGGGTCCAACATTCCTCATGTATATATAAGAAAAGTATACATCTCTCACTGAACAAATGGACTCGTCACTTCTAATACATTTCTTCCTCCGAATTTTTGTGGCTTGTCAAACACTTGGGAAACTTTTTTAATATTTCGAAAAACATATTTCACAAGAAATGTTATCCTGACAATGACCTGAGATCAAACCTAGTTGGGAACAATCAATTTATAGCATAAGAGAAATATTCCCGTTTGTCTCATCACTTTTTGCTCACCTCATATATATATATATATATATAATATATATATATATATATATATATATATATAAAATAATAAAATTCGAAGGCAATACAATGCGTAAAAAATAAAGACAAAAAATGTTATATGTCTAATCGATTTCAAAGCGAAGCTTTATCGTCAGAGACTGATTTCAGAAATGACGTGCTTATGTTTTTTTTATTTTGTGTGGTTATAATTTCTCTTCTTATTTCCTTTTCCTCTCCTTTTTTTCCTCTCTTTCTTCTTCTCCTCCTTTATGAATGGGCGAATAACTGTAATTTCTTATTTCTCTCTTTCTTTTTTTTTCTTTCTTAAAAGTTTGTTGAGAACAAGCTGACATCCGGTAAGATGTTGCAATGTGTAGCAATGTGTAGCAACGGGTGAGCATGTCATAATTTCAAAAACAAAAGTGAACAAATGAATAAAAACCGTTAATAGAAAATTTTTTTTTTTTTTTAACATACTTAGCTTTTGTTTCGCTTTCACTTTCATTTCTTATTCTTTCTCCCTCTCTTTTTTTTTTTTACTTATATTTGGTTATTTTTCTCCGTAGGTTAGAGGTATTGACGCACACTACGCATCATTTAAAAGCTTGGCCTCTTCTTCATTCATATACATGATGACAGATAGAATTGATGGCTGGAACCCACCTGAATCATGGAAGATAATAACTTGTATCATGATGATCTTCGCCGGCCATCAAAATAAGGAGAGTATGGTTGCTGATCAATGCTCCCTTTAACAGTGTAAAAACAATCAGGCATGAACTGGAGAATTGCAATGGAGACTACGAGGCTGTGGCTAGAAAAAAGCAACATAACAGACGAGCTTATTTTAATAACCAAATATAAGTATATCAAATTTACCCAGAACACCCTGTATATACACAGACACATATACATATAATAGGCTGAAATGTACATACAGAGATTGATTTTTCTCGATTTGTTTAGCCTTACATTTAAATAGGTATTCCCGCCTAATTCATTAATTAATTTTCAAAAATTAGGTACGAGTTCAATTAAGCACATGTTCTCCCATATATATATATATATATATATATATATATATATATATATATATGCTTACATATATATGTGTGTCTACCTCAATCATAGTTATTATGGTAGTCAACAAATGATGATTCGACACATCTTTATACGGAAACTTAACAAAATCCACAAATCTATTTATGCGTTGGCTGTTTCCATAGTTTGACCTAGCCCAACTTTCAACGAATCGTTTGCATTTCTATCAGCATTGTACTGGCCAAAAGAGACACCTGTCACAAGTAGCGCCCAATGAAACATTAGATGAGTTGTTGTAGCCAAGCAAATTCCCCATTTTCACACGTTTCAATGACATGGCCAGAACTGCATTGTCTTTTTGCCAGAAACACATGCCAAAGTGAGAAACCAGTCGGGCAGAAGAAACGCAGCGTAATACCGATGTGTGCGTCCGGCCAGACGGAATTAAAAAGAAAAAGATTCTTAGCATTTGGATTTGGAAGGTTTTTGAAGAGATGTGCTTATAATATCGCAGATGCAATATGAAAGTGGCCTAGTGTTTAAGAGATAGGAGAGTGGGTATTTGTCTCATACCCCACTTGTATGGGCTGGGCACAAGGCCTCGTTTTAACGTGGGCCTACCCACAAACCGAAGTTCATGGTTGGGAAAGATAAAAAATTGCGTCGATCCCTTTGGCAGTCCCCCTCAAGGGGGCGCCTCAAGCGCTGGGCAATAAACCCAACCCTGCCTCTTTAAATCAAGGGGGCAGGTATTGCCTGGGGGGATAGCCCCCTGGGATCGACGCTATTAATTCAAACACACCGGTCCAGTGGACGAAGCACATCAGACCTCCGACCCAAAGGACGGGTTAGAGTGGGGTGACACAGTCACAGTCACTCTCATTAAGGGATGGGAGAGTGACTCACTTCGTCTATGTCTTTAGTTCTAAACCTTTATCTTTTTCTCACATTCGTATGCAGGTTGGTTGGTTGGATTTTGCGGTATATCAACACTTGCTGGGTTATTTTATACCGAAGACGTTTGGTTTTATTGATTCTTTTATATATCATAATGAAGCACAGAAAATATGAAAACATGTTTGAATACAAAACTGCTAAATGCTAAATTGGCAGAGCAGGTTTAAAACCTCAAATGCAATAGTATGGGACTATATTAATGTTACTTAAGTTTCATGAGTATTGGGCAATCCTCAGACGAGTGAATAGTACAATCGTGTTTGTCAAGCGTTTGTATAACGTGATATGTGTTCACGTGATAGAGTCTTTTTCGGCGAGACATATATTAAAAAACATAACATGCTTAGGTATTAATGCAGTAGTGTGATGATGTGAACATATACACAATACTTTCACCATAACACGAAGAAATACAAAGATTTGGCTAACCCCACTACACACATGTATAAATAAATTGACATCCCCTGCATTTCTTAACATTCGCGTTGTCTTGACGGAAAGTGGGTGACACACTGTTTTGAAACCAATGGTAACAATTGAACCTTGAATGTATTGTAAAACTATAATGAATATATATATATTATATATTATATATATATATATATATATAATATATCCTAGAAACGGCTATCCGGCATCGCTTGCGTTGAGTTTTTGTTTTTGAGTTAGTCTGGCAGAATCATTATTACTGAATCGCATGTTGAATACTCGCAGAATGTCCCATTAAAATCTCTATGTAAAAAATACCATGCGTTGATCCGGCCTGCTTGAGCATCAGAAAGAAAATGTGCTCAGACACTCTGAAAAGAAAAATCAGTGTCTCCTATTTAAAAATATTAAAGGAAAAAAAATCCATACTATTACTATTTAAATTTTATTTTTTTAAATATCTTCATGAATATGAATAATCTTCATTATTTCTGCTCAAAAAACAAGATCTGATGATAGTGAATGTATACATATATATATATATATATATATATATATATATATATTATAATTTTTAAGCAATTGTTGTATTTTCATAAATTTCTCCAGATATATATATACACACAACTGTCCTTCATATATATATATATATATATATATATATATATATATATACCCCTCCGCACGAGCAGGATGTGACACTCCTAGACCGGTTGCCTAACCAAGGTTAAAGAACCCAGTCTGCCCTTTTATTTATCCATAGCTGGAGAGAGAGTAGGATTCATATCTTTCTTAAGGATATTAGCGCTAAGTGAAATGCAATTACCACAGCCAGGATTTGAACTCGGGGCGACGAGTCCATTTCCCACGATTTTAACCATTATATATATATATATATATATATATTATTAATATATATATATATTAAAAATTTGTTTTGGGATGAAACAAAGAAATCACAGTGCTCAACCACAAATTTGTAGGAGCTTTATTTATTTGTTGAATTTTTTTAATTTTATAAAAAACTTTTATATTTAAAATATTCAACAAATATATATATATATTATATATATATATATATATATATATATATATAATTTTCAATCAAGTGCTTTATTTTCATAGTTTTCCCCAGATATATATATACACACACATTTGTCCTTCATATATATATATATATATATATATATATATATATATATATATATATATTAGAATCATTCCATGGTTTCTAGCTCGTTCAAAATCAACGGACATTAATTATTTACGGTTAAGTGCGAAAAGACGTTAATTGAATAGCCGTATTTATTTCCCGTTGGTGATCAGCCGTTACACACAGTTGAAATAATGCGGTTGACAGGAGCAAAAATAGGTCTCGTTCCGTTGGGGCGCCTCAGGCGTTAAGCAATAAGCCCCTTCCTTACCTCTGTTAGAAGATGGTGACAGATGATGACTGGGGTCTTCCCTTCAGAGACTCGACACAATCAATTTATTCTCTCGGCGAACCCATTTAGTTGATTTCCTTTCTCTTCCGGTGTCAGAAAGATAACAGGAAATGTTAATTTCTTAACGTCACACTTTCCAACTATTCTTTAATTTGCGCCTCGTTTTCATTTTGTCTTCAGCCCATGGCTATATATATTAATATATATATATATATATATATAGTGAATCTCGAATGTTTCTACTAACAAAAGAACGTGGGCACCGACGGTATTGATTATCTATACATATGTAAAGGGCAGATGGTGTGCATGTATGTATGGGTGTATGTCCGGAGGAAACTACAAAATAATACAATAAATGACAATACATATATATATATATATATATATATATATATATATATATATATATATATAATGTTGCGTGTGATTTTTAATAGATTGTGGAATCAATACCCTACAAAAAGCCGCTATTTCTCTGAATGTTTGAGATGAGGCTTGAAGATTAGTATTATCTGCGTTATTCGGACTATTTTCCCCATCTTCATTGTTATTTGTACAACGTTTCGGCCAATATGCCCTCCGGCCTTCTTCAGGTATTTCTGACTTGGACTCGGGAACCTTCTTGGGCACATGGCCTAGGGGATAAGGTAGTTAGGTTATGACAGTTCTAAGTGAGTTATCTCTGGATCCAGAGTTCAAACCTAAGTGAAGGCAGTTAGAAAAATAATCAACACAACTCCTACCCCAGCTATGGTTAGCGGAATGAGAACAGGATAACCCCGTGGAATAAATAAATGGTTAGGTTCAAAGTTCCATGATGGCTCCCGAATACCGACAAGAAGGTTCCCGAGTCCGAGAAGGTTCCCGAGTCCGACAAGAAATACCTGAAGGAGGCCGGAGGGCATATTGGCCGAAACGTTGTACAAATAACAATGAAGATGGGGACAATAGTCCGAATAACGCAGATAAAACTAAAAAGGCCGCTGTACGGCTTGTCCCCTATCACACAAACCACCCAACGAAAAAGATAAGCTGGACACCGCAAAGACGTATTCATAAGTGTCGTTCTCCTATGGAAACCAGCACATTGGCGCGCCAGTGTGGGCTGTCCAGCATGACGGTCTGGATACTGGATGCTGCGCAGAGGACCCCTCCCCCCTAAAGCAATGAAGGATAGGAAACTTGGTGAAAGATTGTCATGACGATGATGATGATGATGAGTATCTAGAGTATATTTCGATCAATGCACCTGTCTATAAATCTTTCAATAGGAACCCGACTTATTTTACTGGTCATCATTATCATCATGTCGCAGAATTAGCGTGGATATCCATGACAATCTCTTGCCAGCCTTCTCTATCATTCATTGTCCCCTGCAATTCCTTTGCGCAGCATCCAGTATCCGCGCACAGTTGAGCAATGTAGGTCCTTGATAAGCAACCCATAATAGCATGTCCATGTGCTGGATTCCACAGGAGAATGTCGCTTATGAGTTCGTCCTTGCTTCTCCAGCAGTGTCCAACATGTCTTCTTCGTCTCATTCGGAGGGTTTGTGAGATAGGGATCAAGTGACCGTACAGCTGCTTCCTTGTTGTATGTTGTTTCCACGCTAGCAGCATTCTTGTGCAGCTACCATCTACCTTATTCTCCAGGCGCTTCGTTAGAGTCTAAGTTGTGCAGCCATACAGCAGCACTGACACACCAAATACTGACGAAGTTGGGTTTAGATTAGTCACGTCTCAATAAAGATTGCCATAGATTAAGTACTTAGAGTACATTCGCATTAATGTCCCTGTCGATAAATCACTCAATCTGTCGATCTTTACGCTCGTCAGGCTTCCTCACTGACTTGACGTCATTTATTTTTCTATTTAAAACTAAACATTGTTTGTTTAATCAACATAATTACCTGATTGCCATTTCCTAAGAACTAAACTGGTGTTGGCAGTTAAAAAGACGATGTTTTATTTGCAGAAACTCAATTACTAGAGTGCCTTGGTTACGGTAAACGAAATGTGGCTCTACACACACACACACACACACACACACACACACACACACACACACAAAGAGTTGCTTCCGTGTCAGTTTGCTGAATATTAAGACAGGCGTGCCGACCATCTGACTGATTAGTCACATATTTGTAACATCATCATCATCATCATCATGTGTTGCAATTAGCACGGATATCCATGACAATTTCGCGCCTACTCTCCCTATCATTCATTGTCCTCTGCGCAGCATCAAAAACCTGCACAAAGCTGGACAATGAATGTCCCAGCTGGACGACCGCCACTGGCTTGCCCATGTGCTGGTTTCGAGAGGAGGACGTCACTTATGAGTTCTTACCTCCTTCTCTAACAGTGTCCAGCATGTGTTGTGCGTCTCACTCATATGGCTTGTGTGATAGGGGGTAAGTGGTCGTACAGCTGCTTCCTTGTGGGGGTGTTGTTTCTACGATTTGTTCAAGGTCGCATGCAGCATTCTTGTGCAGTTTATGAAACCAACTCAATATTTACCTACAAATTATTAGCTTAAAAATCATATCTACAAAAAAAGATTTGGTATTAGATATCCCATAAGGGTCAACAATCAACTAACTCACATTCCCTATCGAAAAGTAGAAAGGCCATAACCGGTGAAGAGGGTTCAAATGTCAAAAGAATCGAATGACAACAAAAATGAAACGTTAACATAAAAAAGTTTCATTTGATATTTGTAAGTTGTACAACGTGCACTTACCAATTACCTCAAGAGACGATAAACGTCTTATGAATATTAAACGTTTAAAAAAGAAATACCTGATATCAAGTCAAACCGAAAACGCTCTAACGGCATTAAAAATTAACACCTTGATGATCTTCTTATAAAGATTATTTTTCAGTAAACATTACTAAGAAGGAGACCAAATAATCAATTAGATAAAGAAAAGGGCCATTCTTTTCTATTATTAATTATTGTTGATACTAATACTGTCTGTGTTGTTTAACCTCTTCACTGAGGAATTTTCATGATCAAAAGTTGGTCACCTTGATGCAATTCACCAAATATTGCTTCTCTTAAACACCTTACAGCCACCAGGAACAATTCTCCTCCAAACCACCCGATTTGTCGCTATTCTCTCTCATTCCTGAACATTTATATCAAGAGTTTTTGTTTTTGATGACATCTCTGAAACTTTTTTTTTTGGGGGGGGGGGGCTTGTGCGTTGGATGTTTCCCACATTGCAGTTCACTATCGAATAGTATCTTCGGGAGTCCAGCAAAATGTCCTGCCCAGCGATTCTAATGCGCATTTCTATGCTGGAAACGTTGTATTTAAAAAAAAAAATGTTCATTCATGATTCATTTCTATCTTGGTAAATACAGCTTTAATATCTATTTTTCTGTGTGTGTGTTCTTGGGCATGTATGAGTGTATTTGAGGGTTATGTGTGTGCACGCGTGTGTGTGTGTGTATGTTTGTGTGTGTGATTGTTAAGCACACATTCTCACGCGCACATACATACATACATACATACATATCTTCCTTCATATTTTTATTTGATTTGACCCCATTCCTGAACATTTATATCAAGAGTTTTTGTTTTTGATGACATCTCTAAAACTTGTTTTGGGGCTTGTGCC
The DNA here is from genome assembly GCA_023376005.1 of Doryteuthis pealeii. Taxonomy (NCBI): domain Eukaryota; kingdom Metazoa; phylum Mollusca; class Cephalopoda; order Myopsida; family Loliginidae; genus Doryteuthis; species Doryteuthis pealeii. Next base: position 135,789,333 of record CM042141.1, read on the forward strand.
TCGGATATTTCCTACATTGCAGTTCCCTATCGAATAGTATCTTCGGGAGTCCAGCAAAATGTCCAGCCCAGCGCATCTGATGCGCATTTCTATGCTGGACACGTTAACTCAATAACAACGACACATATTGCCACTCGACGTTCTGTTATAACTAATATGATCACTGTCATTATATATAGTACTAGCATGACCTGTGGATATACCACAGTATGATAATTTAATTATTACAACAGTTAATATATTTACTTAAGACCTATTGTAAAATAGTTCAATATCTAAAAAGTATAATAATTTCGATTAAACTGTCTCTGTCTCTCTCACTCTTTTTTCTCTTTTTCTCTTTCCTTCTTTTCAACTTTTCATTATGTTCGATTATATGAGGTAGGTAGAAGGATGGTGAACAAGAAATGAAAACTCAAAACAAATCACTGATTTGTTTTGAGTTTTCATTTCTTGTTCACCATCCTTCTATCAACCTCATATATATATATATATATATATATATATATATATATATATATATATAGATAGATAGATAGATAGATAGATAGATAGATATAAGTTATTGCAGATGAGACACATTGTTCATTTCTGTTTTGATAAATACAGCTTCAAACTTTTATGACACCTTGTATTTAAAAAAAAAGTTTCATTTATGATGCATTTCTATCTTGGCAAATACACCTTTAATCTCTATTTTTACGAAACACCTTGTGTGTGTGTGTGTGTGTGCATGTATGAGTGTATTTGAGGGTTATGTGTGTGGGTGTATGTGTGTGATTGTTAAGCACACATTCTCACGCGCACATACATACATATATTCCTTCATATTTTTATTGGACCTGACACGGATGTCTTAAACATCGTATACTACAATGAAATTCCATTTCGTTGTTGATTCTCGGAAAAGGTCATTTCTTATTGGAAAGCTGACGTGTCATACACCTGAAGAGGGTCACAGTGCGCTATAGTCGAAGCAATCAAATAGAATAATAAACGATTAGCACAAAAGATTCATTGAATATGCGTAGGTTGTCAAGAGATAAAAGTCTTATAAATATTAAACGCTTAAAAGACATTTTGATAGCAAAGAAAAACTCTCAACGCTCTTACGGCATTTAAACATTAAATACCTAACTTTCCCCTAGATGGTCTACTGATCAAAGATAAACTTTTCAGAAAACAGTGCTGTGACAGAGACCAGGAATCAGTGAGATAACCTGACGTAGTTTTTGCGTCTCTATGCTGAAGAACATGTAGCGTCATCCCCGCAAAACATAAAACAATAAAAACGAAGCATATTGCAAATAAGTATTGCAGCCATACAGTAGTACGGGAACGGCTACACTGTGGAAGAATTTCCGCTTTATCATATCAGTGAACCAGATTCCTTCACACAAAAAACAAATTCTCACACACACATTTCTGAAGAAATATATGTATAAATCAATCGGATCTGTGTGTACACTGGATGCCGACCAGAAGACTTGGAAGTAGCGATGGCCGCTATGGACCGTGAGGGATAGAGACATTGGAATCCACACTCTCAACACGAAATGATGAGAGTTAATATATATATATATATATATATATATATATATATATATATATATACCAAAACTTGTTGGTAAATCCTCGCGGTGAAAAAAAAAACAGCAAATAGTTTGATTGTAAAAATATACTACCAAACATCAACCGGGGGGAGTAAAAAAAATTGGAAAAAAAAGAAAAGACCAAGATAATCGTACTAACCCCACAAAAATATTGGTACAATATTTGGCCAAAAGAAAAAACAATTTATATATATATATATATATATATATATATATATATATATATATATATATAGCGTACATCCCCGCAAAAAATAAAACAATAAAAACGACGTTTGGTTTGGTTTACTCAATTTTTTTTAATAAACGCATTTTCTATCATAGATGGGACCCATAGCAGAGGGCTAGATGAACGGTCGGAGAGGGCTTCCTCCGATCAATAGGCGGGCACGTCAAGTCCTGGCACATATATGATTGTTTCAACCGTATTGCCCTTATGGCAAGCTCCAACCATTTTATATGTGCTAGAAGGCAGAATAAAATTATTCTAATCATGTATTATTCTGATAACTCCATTGCAATCTATTAGATATTCATATCACACAGTTGAATGAGCTGTATATATGTATTAACTTACAAAATGACTTGATTAGTTAATTTAAAAGTTAAAGATAATAGAAATAATTACATCGTGACATACATTTTAAAAGAATTGAAATAGTTTAATTTAAATTTTTTTATTTATCATCTAGATGTATAAATTAATTACTTATATATCTCATTCATTGCAATTCAGTCTCGAAAGACTATGATAAAAGTTTTTTGTGTGCCCCTGAAGTTTGCGGCCTCCTGTGACTATGAAGTCCTATGTTTGGAGAAACATTCTCGACCACAGATTTGCATTTGTAGGTTGTCCCTGTAGATGATGATGTTCCGATGCTTTGTTGCCGTTGCTTTCTTAGGACCTCTTGCTTCATGATGTTGTATCAGGGTGACTTCTGACATGTTACAGTCCTCTATGGAGATTCTGCCGCCACCAAGGGCGGTCTTGAGCCCAAATTTTCCCAGCTGGAAGGGACAATGCCAAAGCACCTGAAGATCATTTTTGCAGACATCCTTGATCGCAGCAGGGGCGACCAATCTGTATTTTACCAGATGTTAGCTTCTCCATATAGGATGTCTTTCGGGATTCGTCCATCATCCATCCGACGTACATGACCCAACCATCGGAGACGACGTTGTCTCAGTAGAGAGTACAGGCTGGGGAAGTTGAGCTCTCTCTAGGACTGCTGTGTTAGTGATCCTGTCCCTCCAGGTGATGCCATTACACGTTACTTGCGTATATAATAAATGTTATGCTTAAGTAATATTTACCAGGTAGTTTTCACAATGTCCACATTTTTCATTAAGGGAACCCCTAATTTTTGGCATATATATCTGGTACCTAATGTTTGACAACAGTGTATTTTCTATTTGAAACGTGTTTTTATTATTCAGAGAAAAATATCCACTTGAAAATAACGTTTAATTTCAAGCTCTAATGTTAATTCATTTTCTTTTGGATTTAATTTAGAAATATACTTGTTTTTTCTTTTCTTTGGCAACATAACAACACAATTCTGTTTTTTTAGCTACATGAACGTACTGTTCCAATTCTTTTGGTATGAGGTCACTTAATTCATCATAAAAAAAAAAAACTATTAGTTAACACGATTATTTAATAAATATATAATTACGAGCAATTAAAATATTTATTCATAAAACTGTTTTTTTAAAAAAATAGTATTATTAAAACAGTTTCCCAGCTTTTACATGATATTCCTAAAAGTTTGCTACTTTGCTAAACACACAACAAACACAAGCGCAAAACTGTGGCCGGCAGAACACCAACATGACCCAAACAGTAACAGACAAGAAAAGGAAACAGTGAAATTCTATCTTTAAACTTTGAGAAACAAAGGTGACCGCGATATATTAGTAAGTAAATAAGATTACCAAACACAATATTAACCATTTCGTTTTCTGATATTTTCGTTCTTTCTATCTTCTAAAACAACTGAAAATGTTTCCTTCATGTATAATTTGTGACAACCTCCTTCAGTCAGAATTTCCTAAGAACTATTCGGGGGAAACTAGGTAGATAGTGGTGTGACTCAATGTAATAATGCTCACTTGATATATTGAGCACTTCTTCATATAAACTTAGAAACACACGCCCGGTTTTTTTTCTTTTCTTTTGCCAATACATACAATAATGATGATTATTTTCAGGGAAAGTACGGAAGTGCGCCATTTTTTCTTTTCTTAATTTTTTTCAGTTTTTTAGCGTTTATATAAACGTGAGGCGTGTTCATGCGCGATGGAATGTTATAATGCTAAAGTTTAAAAAAAAACAAACCCTCAAGCATTAATAACATTCCATCGGGTAAAAACACGCTTTCACGTTTATATATATCGCACAAAACTACTGGGTTTTTTAAATCTCAACATTTAGACGTCATATGAAGATTCGTAAGCTATGAAACTTATATTTATGAATTATGATATCCATAAATATCATTAATATATATATATATATATATATATAATATATATATATATATATAAATAATATTATATATATATATATATTATAATATTATATATATTATATACATTGGGGAGAATAAGTCGCTTAATTGAAGTCTACCTAATTTGAAATTAATTAGTTGATAAATGAATTAGGCGAATAATATCTGTTCAAAATGTAAGGCTAAAGAAATCGAGAAAAGTAAATCTCTGTATGTACTTGACTTTTTCTCGAATTTGTTTACGCCTTACATTTGAAGAACATATATTCAATTAAGCACATATTCTCCAAAATTGTCGGCTATCGCATATCAAACAACTCTTTGCGTACTGTCATATATATATATATATATATAATATATATTATTATATATATATATATGAGAGCATATATATATATATATATATATTAATATTATATATATATATATATGCTCTCATGAGAATAAAAAGGTGTAATTCTTCCAAAAAGCTGTAACCGTGTCAAGCACTTAAACTCTATGAATTGTTTGTAAAAAAAATAGAGTGAAGGATACTGTGTGCTAATCTTAAAAGAAATTTTTGAACCAGCACATTGCAAATAAGTATGACATACCGTACAGTAGTAACTGTAACGGCTACACTTTGGAAAAAATGTCCGCTTTATCAATATGCAAAGGAGCCCATATTCCTTCCACACAAAAAACAAAATTCTCATACACACATTTCCGAAGAAATATTGTATAAATCAATCGTATTTGTGCGTACAACTGGATGCCGACGCAAGAAAACTTGTTAAGTAGTGATGGCCGCTATGGCCGTGAGGGGATAGAGACATTGGAATCCAACACACTCAACACGAAAATGAGAGTTTTTATATATATATATTATTATATTTATATATATATATATATTATATATATTTAAATATACCAAATTGTTGGTAAGTCCTCGCGTGACAAAAAAACAGCAAAATAGTTTGATTGTAATATACTACCAAACTCAACCCGGAGAGAAAAAAGAATTTGGAAAAAAAAGAAAAAGACCAAAAAAAATCGTACAACGCAAAAATAATATATTGGTAGGAATTTTGGGCCAAAGAAAAAAAAAATTTATATATATATTATATTATATAATTCTATATATGTATATATATACAAACCGCCAGGGAAACTAAAGGCTTAATAAGTAAAAAGTATCATACCTAAGTAGAGCAAATAATAAGGATAAACCTAAGATTCAGAATAAACCCTACTAAACGTTTCGCTTGGCTCTCAGGGCTGAAAAGCACTAAGCGAATGTTTAGTAGGTTTATCTGAATCTTAGGTTTTATATATATATAAATAGTATATATATATAATATATATAATATATATATATATATAGATATATATATTGAATCCGATGAGAACGACGATGTCCCAGGATTATCTGGTAAAACATGAAAAAAAAAAAATAACGGAAAAATCCGCTTCTTAAAGTGACTGTATTGACAAGGGACCGTACTTTGGCATCTTTTATGAATTAAGCGTCCCGCGAAAGAATGAATGCTAAGTAATAATTTATCGGATTAGTTGTTTAATAAAATGCCAGACGTCTGACTTAGCACTAAACAATGGTCGGTTGACTAAACCATTAAAACTATGCGAACAAGGTCCACGATTATAGTAACCTGTTGATGATTAAACTCAGTACTTAACTAATATGAATTGGAAATTAAAAACACCACCGTTCTCTCTCCCGGGGGGGGGAGGTACTGGTGGTGTTTTCTTAATTTCGCAATTCATATTAGTTAAGTACTGAGTTTAATCCATCAACAGGTTACCTATAATCGTGACCTTGTTCGCATAGTTTAATGTAGTCAAACCGACGCATTGGGTTAGTGCTAAGTCAGACCGTCTGGCATTTTATTACTAACTAAGCCCCTGTAATTATTCTTGGAATCCACTTCTTTCGCGGACGCTTTATCATAAAGATTGCAAAGTACGGTCCTTGTCAATACAGTCACTTAAGAAGCGGATTTTTTCCCGTTATTTTTTTTTTTTCCAATGTTTTAACCAGATAATCCCTGGGACAATCGTCGTTCTCAATCGATTCAATATATATATATATATTATAATATATATATATATATATATATATATAATATATATATATATAAACCTAATGATTCAGATAAATCCTACTAAACATTTCGCTTAGTGGCTTTTCAGCCCTGAAAAGAAGCAGCTAAGCGAAACGTTTTAGTAAGGTTTTTTTCTGATCATTAGTTTATCCTTATTATTTGCTCTAACTTAGGTATTGAGTACTTTTTAAAACTTATTAGCTTTAGTTTCCTGCGGTTTTGTCATATTATACATATATATATATATATATATATATAATATATATATAAATTTTTTTTTCTTTTGGTGCCAAATATTGTAACCAATATATTATTTTTGGTTGGTACGATTTTTTTGGTCTTTTCTTTTTTCCAAAAATTCTTTTCTCTCCGGTTGATGTTTGGTATATATTTTTCCAATAAAACTATTTGCTGGTTTTTTTTTGTCATCCACCGGCGAGACCTTACCAACAAGTTTTGGTATATTAAATATATATATATATTATATATATATATATATATATAATATATATATATAAACTTTCATTTTTTCCGTGTTGAGTGTGTGGATTCCAATGTTCTCTATCCCCTCACGGGTCCTAGCGGCCAATCACTACTTACAAGTTTTCTGGTCGGCATCCAGTGTAACGCACAAATACGATTGATTTATACATATAATTTCTTCGGAAATGTGTGTATGGAGAATTTGGTTTTTTTGTGTGAAGGAATATGGGCTCACTGATATGATAAAGCGGACATTTTTCCAAAGTGTAGCCGTTACAGTACTACTGTACGGTTGTCATACTTATTTGCAATGTGCTGGTTCAAAAATGTTCTTTAAGATAGCACACAGTATCCTCTCTCTATTTTTTTTTACAACAATTCATTAAGAGTTTAAGTGCATTGACACGGTTACACGCTTGGGAAGAATTACCTTTTATCTCATGAGAAAGCATATATATATATATATATAATATTATAATATATATATATATATATGCTCTCATATATATATAATATATATTATATATATATATATTAATATAAATATTGACAGTAAACGCATAAGAAGTTTGTTTGATATGGCGATAGCCGACAATTTTGGGTGAGAATATGTGCTTAATTGAATATATGTTTCCAAATGTAGGCGTAAACAAATCGAGAAAAAAGTCAATGTACAATACAGGAATTTACTTTTTCCGATTTCTTTTAGCGCTTACATTTGAAGCCAGATATATTCGCCTAATTCATTATAAACTAATAATTTTTCAATTAGGTCATGACTTCAATTAAGGACTTATCTCCCCAATGTATAATATATATATATATATATATATTATATATATATATATATATTATATTATTTAATATATATATATATATATATATTATATATATATATATATATAACTGATAATTATGGATATCATAAATTCCATAAATATTAAGTTTTCATGCTTACGCAATCTTCATATGAGTCTAATGGTTGAGATTATTTAAAAACCAGTAGTTTTGGTAGCGTTAATATATATAACGTGAAGCGTGTTTACCCGATGGAATGTTATAATGCTGAGGGTTTGTTTTTTTTTAAACTTTAGCATTATAACATTCCATCGCATGAACACGCCTCACGTTTATATAAACGCTAAAAAAACTAGAAAAAAATTAAGAAAAGAAAAAAATGGCACTTCCGTACTTTCTGAAAATAATCATCATTATTGTATGTATTGGCCAAAAGAAAAGAAAAAAACACTGGGCGTGTTTTCTAAGTTTTATATGAAGAAAGTGCTCAATATATCAAGTAGAGCATTATTACATGAGTCACACACTATCTACCTAGGTTTCCCCCGAATAGTTCTTCAGGATAATTCTGACTGAAGGAGGTTGTCACAAATATACATGAAGGAAACATTTTCAGTTGTTTTAGAAGTATGAAAAGAACGAAAATCAGAAACGAAATGGTTAATATTGTGTTGGTAATCTTATTTACTTACTAATATATCGCGGGTCACCCTTTGTTTCTCAAAGGTTAAAGATAGATTCACTGTTCCTTTTCTTGTCTGTACTGTTTGGGTCATGTGGTGTTCTGCCCGGCCACAGTTTGCGCTTGTGTTTGTGTGTGTTTAGCAAAGTAGCAAACTTTTAGAATATCATGTAAAAGCTGGAAACATGTTTTAATAATACTATTTTTTAAAAAAACAGTTTTATTGAATAAATATTTTAATTGCTCGTAATTATATATTTATTAAAATAATCGTGTTGACTAATAGCTTTTTTTTATTATGATTTGAATTAAGTGACCTCATACCAAAAGAATTGGAACAGTACGTGTCATGTAGCTAAAAACAGAATGTGTGTTATGTTGCCAAAGAAAAGAAAAAACAATGTATATTTCTAAATTAAATCCAAAAAAAAATGAATTAACATTAGAACTTGAAGTTAAATGTTATGTTCAAGTGGATATTTTTCTTTGAATAATAAAACACATTTCAAAATAGAAAATACACTGTTGTCAAACATTAGGTACCAGATATATATGCCAAAAATAGGGGTTCCCTTAATGAAAAATGTGGACATTGTGAAAAGTACCTGGTAAATATTACTTAAGCATAACATTTATTATATACGCAAGTAGACGTGTAATGGGCATCACCTGGAGGGACATAATCACTAACACAACAGTCCTAGAGAGAGCTCAACTCCCCAGCCTGTACTCTCCACTGAGACAACGTCGTCTCCGAGTGGTTGGGGTCATGTACGTCGATGGATGATGGACGAATCCCGAAAGACATCTTATGGAGAGCTACATCTGGTAAAATACAGATTGGTCGCCTCCTGCTGCGATTCAAGGATGTCTGCAAAAATGATCTCAGGTGCTTTGCATTGTCCCTTCCAGCTGGGAAAATCTGGCTCAAGACCGCCCTTGGTGGCGGCAGAATCTCCATAGTGGACTGTACATTCAGAAGTCACCCTGATACAACATCATGAAGCTAAAGAGGTCCATAAGAATCAACGGCAAAGAAAGCAAGGTAACATCATCATCTACAGGGACAACCTACAAATGCAACATCTGTGGTCGAGAATGTTTCTCAAACATAGGACTTCATAGTCACAGGAGGCGCTGCAACTTCAGGGGCACACAAAAACTTTTATCATAGTCTTTCGAGACTGAATTGCCAATGAATGAGATAATATAAGTAATTAATTTATACATCTAGATGATGAATAAAAATAATTTAAATTAAACCATTTCAATTCATTTAAAATGTATGTCACGATGTAATTATTTCTATTATCTTTAACTTTTGAATTAACTAATTAAGTCATTTTGTAAGTTAATACATATATACAGCTCATTCAACTGTGTGATATGAATATCTAATAGATTGCAATGGAGTTATCAGAATAATACATGATTAGAATAATTTTATTCTGCCTTCTAGCACATATAAAATGGTTGGAGCTTGCCATAAGGGCAATACGGTTGGAACAATCATATATGTGCCAGGACTTGACGTGACCAGCCTATTGATCGAGGAAGCCTCTCCGACCGTTCATCTAGCCTCTGCTATGGGTCCCATCTATGTTTAATAGAAAATGGCGTTTATTAAAAAATGAAGTAAACCAAACCAAACGTCGTTTTTATTGTTTTATTTTTGCGGGGATGAACGCTATATAATAAATATAATATAATTATTATTATATATATATATATAATATTAAATTGTTTTTTTCTTTTGGCCAAATATTGTTTAGCAATATTTTTTGTGGGGTTAGTATAGCGATTATCTTGGTCTTTTTCTTTTTTTTTCCAATTTTTTTTTACTCCGCGGGTGATTTTTGTAGTAATATTTTTACAATCAAACTATTTGCTGTTTTTTTTTTCACGCGCGAGGATTTTACGCAACAAGTTTGGTATATATATAAATATATATTATAATATATATATATATTATATAATATATATATATATATATATATTATTAACTCTCATCATTTCGTGTTGAGGAGTGGTGGATTCCAATGTCTCTATCCCCTCACGGGTCCATAAGCGGCTATCCGCTACTTCCAAGTCTTCTGGTCGGCAACCAGTGGTACACAGAATCCGATTGATTTATACATATATTTCTTCAGAAATGTGTGTGTGAGAATTTGTTTTTTGTGTGAAGGAATCTGGTTTCACTGATATGATAAAGCGGAAATTCTTCCACAGTGTAGCCGTTCCCGTACTACTGTACGGCTGCAATAATTATTTGCAATATGCTGGTTCCAAAAAACGTCGTTTTTATTGTTTTATTTTTTGCGGGGATGGACGCTACATGTTCTTCAAAACGCAAAACTACGTCAGGTTATCTCACTGATTCCTGGTCTCTGTCACAGCACTGTTTTCTGAAAAGTTTATCTTTTGATCAGTAGACCATCTAGGGGAAAGTTAGGTATTTAATGTTTAATGCCGTAAGAGCGTTGAGAGTTTTCTTTGCTATCAAATGTCTTTTAAGCGTTTAATATTTATAAGACTTTTATCTCTTGACAACCTACGCATATTCAATGAATCTTTTGTGCTAATCGTTTATTATTCTATTTGATTGCTTCGACTATAGCGCACTGTGACCCTCTTCAGGTGTATGACACGTCAGCTTTCCAATAAGAAATGACCTTTCCGAGAATCAAGAACGAAATGGAATTTCATTGTAGTATACGATGTTTAAGACATCCGTGTCAGGTCCAATAAAAATATGAAGGAATATATGTATGTATGTGCGCGTGAGAATGTGTGCTTAACAATCACACACATACACCACACCACATACCCCTCAAATACACTCATACATGCACACACACACACACACACAAGGTGTTTCGTAAAAATAGAGATTAAAGGTGTTTTGCCAAGATAGAAATGCATCATGAATGAAATTTTTTTTTAAATACAAGGTGTCATAAAAGTTTGAAGCTGTATTATTCAAACAGAAATGAACAATGTGTCTCATCTGCAATAACTTATATCTATCTATCTATCTATCTATCTATATATCTATCTATATATATATATATATATATATATATATATATATATGAGGTTGATAGAAGGATGGTGAACAAGAAAATGAAAACTCAAAACTAATCAATGATTTGTTTTGAGTTTTCATTTCTTGTTCACCATCCTTCTACCTACCTCATAAAATCGAACATAATGAAAAGTTGAAAGAAGGAAGAGAAAAGAAGAAAAAAGAGTGAGAGAGACAGAGACAGTTAAATCGAATTATTAACTTTTTAGATATTGAACTATTTTACAATAGGTCTTAAGTAAACATATTAACTGTTGTAATAATTAAATTATCATACTGTGGTATATCCACAGGTCATGCTAGTACTATATATAATGACAGTGATCATATTAGTTATAACAGAACGTCGAGTGGCAATATGTGTCGTTGTTATTGAGTTAACGTGTCCAGCATAGAAATGCTCATCAGATGCGCTGGGCTGGACATTTTGCTGGACTCCCGAAGATACTATTCGATAGGGTACTGCAATGTGGGAAACATCCGAGGCACAAGCCCCAAAACAAGTTTTAGAGATGTCATCAAAAACAAAAGCTCTTGATATAAATGTTCAGGAATGGGGGTCAAATCAAATAAAAATATGAAGGAAGATATGTATGTATGTATGTATGTATGTGCGCGTGAGAATGTGTGCTTAACAATCACACACACAACCATACACACACACACACACGCGTGCACACACATAACCCTCAAATACACTCATACATGCCCACGAACACACACACAGAAAAATAGATATTAAAGCTGTATTTACCAAGATAGAAATGAATCATGAATGAACATTTTTTTTTTTAAATACAAACGTGTCCAGCATAGAAATGCGCATTAGATGCGCTGGGCTGGACATTTTGCTGACTCCCGAAGATACTATTCGATAGTGAACTGCAATGTGGGAAAAATCCGAGGCTCACCCCCCCCCAAAAAAAAAAAAGTTTCAGAGATGTCATCAAAAACAAAAACTCTCGATATAAATGTTCAGGAATAGGAGAGAATAGCGACAAATCGTGTGGTTTGGAGGAGAATTGTTCATGGTGGCTGTAAGGTGTTTAAGGGAAGCAATATTTGGTGAATTGCATCAAGATGACCAACTTTTGATCAGGAAAATTCCTCAGTGAAGAGGTTAAACAACACAGACAGTATTAGTATCAACAATAATTAATAATAGAAAAGAATGGCCCTTTTCTTTATCTAATTGATTATTTGGTCTCCTTCTTAGTAATGTTTACTGAAAAATAATCTTTATAAGAAGATCATCAAGGTGTTAATTTTTAATGCCGTTAGAGCGTTTTCGGTTTGACTTGATATCAGGTATTTCTTTTTTAAACGTTTAATATTCATAAGACGTTTATCGTCTCTTGAGGTAATTGGTAAGTGCACGTTGTACAACTTACAAATATCAAATGAAACTTTTTTATGTTAACGTTTCATTTTTGTTGTCATTCGATTCTTTTGACATTTGAACCCTCTTCACGGGTTATGGCCCTTCTACTTTTCGATAGGGAATGTGAGTTAGTTGATTGTTAATCCTTAGGGGATATATAATACCAAATCTTTTTTGTAGATATGATTTTTTAAGCTAATAATTTGTAGGTAAATATTTAGTTGGTTTCATAAACTGCACAAGAATGCTGCATGCGACCTTGAACAAATCGTAGAAACAACACCCCCACAAGGAAGCAGCTGTACGACCACTTACCCCCTATCACACAAGCCATATGAATGAGACGCAAAACACTTGCTGGACACTGTTAGAGAAGGAGGTAAGAACTCATAAGTGACGTCCTCCTCTCGAAACCAGCACATGGGCAAGCCAGTGGCGGTCGTCCAGCTGGGACATTCATTGTCCAGCTTTGCGCGGGTTTTTGATGCTGCGCAGAGGACAATGAATGATAGGGAGAGTAGGCGCGAAATTGTCATGGATAACCGTGCTAATTGCAACACATGATGATGATGATGATGATGATGATGATGTTACAAATATGTGACTAATCAGTCAGATGGTCGGCACGCCTGTCTTAATATTCAGCAAACTGACACGGAAGCAACTGTATGTGTGTGTGTGTGTGTGTGTGTGTGTGTGTGTGTGTGTAGAGCCACATTTCGTTTACCGTAACCAAGGCACTCTAGTAATTGAGTTTCTGCAAATAAAACATCGTCTTTTTAACTGCCAACACCAGTTTAGTTCTTAGGAAATGGCAATCAGGTAATTATGTTGATTAAACAAACAATGTTTAGTTTTAAATAGAAAAATAAATGACGTCAAGTCAGTGAGGAAGCCTGACGAGCGTAAAGATCGACAGATAGAGTGATTTATCGACAGGGACATTAATGCGAATGTACTCTAAGTACTCAATCTATGGCAATCTTTATTGAGACGTGACTAATCTAAACCCAA